>NCVS01001634.1:57939-90212 GCA_003055095.1 Goniozus legneri | reverse complement strand
TTTATTTTTACCATAAGAAGAAATATTCTAGGTAGAAAAATACTTTTTTTTCAGTGTGTAGCTCGAAGTCTCGTTCTAATCAAATGCGGAATTGCGGTGGCAATTTAATTAACGCGAGGGAGATCGCGGCGAATGATGCGTTTTGTACACGTGTGCGCGATTACGCTCGTAAAAAGAATAAGATTATCGATATGTTCGTAAATGTGTACCATGCGGGAAAGTACACACCATCGAATGAATTTACGCGATCTTATCTCGGCGAGATCGATTACTCGACGACGTCACGAAATTTCATCGCGACGTGTGGCGGCTCGTTAAGGAGCTTTTACCGGAAAGCCCGGTTACCGATTATCCTCTGTATTCCACTTAAAAATGTCCTGGAGTCGCAATAATACATTAATTTTTAATTTTGAAATTTAAGAAAATCTATGTTGCCTAAAATTTTATTATACAATTTTAATCATTAGAATGTTAGTAAGGTTAGAAAGTAATTCAAGAAGAGTTTAATTTTACAAAAAGTAAAAATTTCGTACTAACATTCAACATTCATGTAATAAAATTATTATATTGATTATCGTGACTCTCGAACATCCTTAAATTCGGTATCGAGAGGGAAATATTTTCCCCTCATCCGCACTTCACCGGTAATGACTTTGATCTCGCGAGAGAGTCGAGACGCGAAGGGCTCGTTCTCGATACTCCATTTGGTATCATCGAGTGAAGTCTCTTACGAGCATTATCGAGCGGGACTCGATGCTCGCGGACGCGTACACATTATGCAAATCGATTTCGTTGACGCGAAAACGTATAGCTATGAGCGAAGGGTACGTCACGATGGCGCAAACTTGTTGCGCGTTCTCTCGCGCGCGGCTGTATACTCCAGTTTCTGAGAGTTCGCCAACGCGGAAAAACAGCGTGGGATGTTTCGAAATTGCGGCGTATCGCACTCCAGTAAAATTCTAACCACTTGCTAATTAATTGGCAGATGCTTATCCGAGCCAAAGTTGAACGTTGTTGGAATCGAGGCCTCGCGTACGTCCAGAATTTTAAAATTATCCATTTCTTTTGTAGTTTTGGGCTAATTTTGAGTATTCTATTGGTTAGATACGACCGATTTAGAAAATTTATGTCGCTCGTCCATCACTGACAATGAGGAACAATTTCATGCTTCGGAATAGAGTATCAATTATCCTCTGCATACGTTGGCTAAGAACCCCAACAATCGATGACTGGATTAATCCCAAATGCAGGAACCGTTGTTCCCGAATGAACGACTTTCACGAGGCAGATCTCGAGCTTCCGACGCGATTATCGGCAAATTGCGCATGTGCCAATATAATTCCGAGATTTCGCTCGAGATTATCGCTAAACGCGTAATCGCTAAAAAAAGCGCTTTCTTTCACTTTCGAGAATTTTAATTCGTCGATTAGATATTAAAAATTGTTCAGCATGCTCGAGGGCATATCGTTAATCCCTGCGTGGAGTTGATTTATTAATTCGTGTACTACGAATTTTATTCAACGAAGTTTTAAATCATTTTTTTCTCTCGATGTTCTGATGGTACTGCAGCTCTTTTAGAATTTTCAAATACCAAGACGACTCTTGAGATTATTGAAATCAAGTTAAATTTAACAACAAACCGTCTTCGTTAAATAATTCTTGAATGGTAGACAACTGCATTACCGAACAAATTCGATTTTTCTCTCAGATGGCGCGTTGGTTCGCGCTCCGAATTTTAAACGTCGATTATACAGATTCCTTTAATAATTATTTTCTATATCCTTTCACGGTAACTTATAATTTGTACGATTTTCGAAAAATCGGTATTAGATTTTTACAAATACAGTTATAAAACTGGTTCTTATATTTAAAAATCCAAAATTTGAGTACAGACAAAATTTAAGTCGGACAAAAAACCGACCAAATTTTTTGACTGGGAGCATAAAAAGAAACACGTACGCCCAGAATTTCACATTAAATTGCATACTCGCTTGCAGCGAAAAGCTTCCGGACCATGAAATCGAGAAAGGAAAAAAGGGCAAAAAACTTTGGTGAAGGGCATTTACATTAGAAGGACGTGCAGAAGGTGCTCATTAACTGGACGAGACATATTTCCGTTCTTATCATGAGCGCATTCTGTCGAAAAAAGAGAAATCACGCGTATGTCGTGTCCGGAGGAGTCTTTAATGACGCGTACTGCTCGCGTGCGAAGTCGATTCCGCGCGCAATCATCAGGTAATTCCTGGTTGTCGTTAGGAACGATTAAGTTACATACGTTACGTTCAGCAGCGCCAAAAATGCATCTTCGGAAAAAAATTTTGTTAACCAAAATGAATGAAAATTATTTATGGTTTATGGAAAAGAGAAATTAGTTTATTTTATAAATACACATGGAAATGCTGACCGGGTTGATTTTTGTTTCAAATTTTAAAAAACTCTTAACGAATTCGCGGGCTTAATACTGTAAAGACCGTTTAGTTTGTATGTCGTCCAATATAGTTCTGAGTTCTTCATCCTCGAGACGGCCTTCCAGACTTGGTATCAGTGCTTTCGCCTCTTCTGGAGTTTCCGGACACAGATTAGCGAGAGACGCGAGCTCGAATTTATGGAGTTTCTTCTGCATTAGTAAACTGCAATTGAATTTAATTATAAGTTTCAAGATCGGTATTGGAATAAGATGTTTCTCGAATATACGAACTTTCGAACAGCCGCTATTGTTTCCTTATTTTTAAATCTGCGGAATCGATTGCAATAAGTCAAGCTCTTCATAAAGACTTCAGAAAATTCCTGTTCCTCTTCTGCCGATTCGTTTTGAGCCTTTCTATGTTCCAGCAGCATATATACCTCAGATATAAGTAGAGTTTCCGCATTCTCGAACTCTATAAAGATTAATTATTATTTTCACAAACTTATTTTATGTACCATGCAATAAATAAGTATGTATTTATGCTGACAGAAAGATGAGGAAATAAGGAGACTTTTTGGAACAATCACAGATTTTATAAAATTCATTTTATTGAAAATTTTTATGCCTAACTATTTACATTAATAAGGTCTAAAAAAATATATTGCATGAAAATTATTTTGCATAAATATTGTTATAAATGCGCATAGTGCTTGTACTAAATGTAAAATTCAGTCGGTTTAGATGAAAATCTTTCACAATATCATTTATTAATTGAAAAATTAACTAACATTAAGATATACTTACAAAATATTAATTTGAATATCACAAAATTATTATTTTAGTTAATTACTACGATTGACTAGGTTTATTAATGTATCCTTGCGTAGCAAGAAAGTCATAAATTTTACGTGTCTTATTTACATCTATCTTTAATAAATTACGAGCTTGCGCCAACCTCAAAGATCCGCTTCTTTTATTTTCAGTTATAAGGGTATGTTTAAAATCTAGATAACTAGCAGGAACTATTCTAATTAGGGAACATAGCTCTTTTTCTGCATCCGTGAGTTTCTCAAAACCAGGTAAACCATTTATTGTTAACGGTGGAGCTATTTTTCTTTGCGATGTAGTTGGTGCAACTATAATATTGGTGGGTAAATTTCCTGGCAATCCTGGTAATCCTGGTAGTACAGTTTTCCAATTATATTCTGGATTATTCAAGTACTGCTTTCTATCCCTATCTTGTTCTGATTTTAATTTCGATAGTTTTTGAAAAAGTGGAACACTATGAAAACTTTTCAAACCATTACTTCTAAATTCCAACAGTTTATTAATATAATTTTTTAGTTCTCCTGCATGATGTAATCCTTCCATTAAATAATCAAAATCCATCCCACTAATAAGTTGCATAAATATTAACATTTTTTCAGCATGAGCTCTGGTTATTGTCGACTCGTACCTCTGCAACCATGATATAGTTCGTCTAACCGAGATCAAACCATGCGCTTTTATTATTTTTCTTCTTCGCACTCTTTCTTTCAACCTATTATTATAAGCTCCAACTATAGCGGCTTGTAATTCAGTACCTAATTTATAATCCTCATCGTCAGCATCAAACTCATTAAATTTCAGATCCGAAACTAATAACTCTGCATGATTATCGAAATTTATTTCAAAATCAGATCTTGCGGCATTATAACCAGCTAAGAGTCTAGAATTTGCAGTACCAGTAGCGAATCTTGGTGGTTCTTCTACATCATGTAATTTATACAAATAAGGTATTGGTTCTGAACCGAATACACTAGTTCTAGTTTCTTTAATTTTCGGTAATTCTGGTAATGTTTGATTATCTATGAAATGATGTAAATAATGATTTTTACATTCCTCCATTGTTTTTCCTAGTTTTCTTGCAATATCGACCCAATTACCAAAACCACACTCTTGTATTACTTTCAACAATTCTAATTCTTGTTTAGCAGTCCAGCCGCTATCATTGATAAGAGGAAACTCATTCTTTATTATAACATAATCATGATAATTTCTATGATTTTGTTTTTCGCTTCCATTAGCAAAACAATTTGGACAGATTTCTACATTTGTACATACGGCGCATCGAACGTAAGGCTCATTAAGATGAGACCTACATATATAACAATAAGAGTCTGAAGTAATGATTTCTTCCTTTATGACTGACACTTCAAGTTGTGCATCATTACCATTCATTTCGGCTCTACTAATCGAACAGTCTGTAAGTAAAAAATCATTACTTAGAACTGATCGCAAATTTCATGCAATTTCATGCTTTTGTTTAAGTTGCTACTAAAATATTGAATCATGAAAGAGTGAGAGAAAGTAAGGTTATGTTTGTTTATTTATTATCAGCTGCATAGATTTGATGACAAATACCTTTTGGAAACTGTAGATCAGCAGCATCTTCTTCTACCATATCTACTACATTCTGGTTAGCCATATTCAAAAAATATAATTTATCAAACTGAGTAACTAGTAGTAACTTGGACGAACGTGCATTGAACGCTTTGGTTTAAATTCCCGCTATAGAGACGGAAATGAAATAAATTATACACAATTTTGAACTTGAAATTCGAAATCCCACGCGTTCTTTACTTCCACGACTGAGTGGCCGTCAGTATCGGTACTAATTAACTGACTCTGCTGACTGCGTCAGTTGCCCACGCGGTACTAGTTGGTTTAGATTGTATTGTTTGTGTGGCGTGGATCATGGGCACAACGTGAAAATAACCTCCAAATATAAATTAACGTTTAAATAATTATACACAATGACTGATGTTAGTGAAGTGAGCGAAATAGAGTTAAGCGATAAAGATGATGAAGATTTTAGCATTGACAATTATCGAGACTCTATCGATAGTGAAAATTCATTAAGTGATTTCTCTACTAATGAAAAAGATGAATCGGTAAGAATTTTGTTATTAATTTACACGAGTTTAATTTTATTTAAAAAAACCTTTAGAATTCCCTAAAAATTTAGATATATTGATTTAGTTTCTATTTAAATAATAAAAGATATGATTAATAATTATTATTCCACAATTTTCTATTATTAATGTCATTAGTGTACAAAAATTTAACAGTCTACAAATTGGTTTAGGGTCATAAATTAAATCGTCTACCTTACTAGAGTTATTGTAATTTGTGTTAAAATTATTTTATTTTTACAGGATCAGGAAAGTGAATCTGAAAATGGAATGAGAAATAGCAATGAATCACAGTTACATGAAATTAAGTTTGGTAAAAATCTTGTCTGCGTTAGATATCCTGGAAATGTCATCAATCCAGAAAAAGCTGTGGAAACACTTGGCGGGATAAGTAAAATATCTCAGGTATTTTGTACATTATTTTATTTAAACAACTATTTTTTAACTCAAAATAATACAAAAATTACCTAAACTAGGCTGTGGATCAAGCTAATAGAAGATTGGAATTAAGATTCAGACCTGATAATGTTTATTGTAAACCAGCATGTGGAGACAAACATTCGGTCAATGGTTTTCTTCTAAGAGTAAGAATTAAGAAATCAAGAATAGAACAAATGGAAGATCATGCACAAAAGGTATCGAACGAAGATGAAACTGGTAAATGTAGCGAAAGCGAAACTGATGATTTAAACGAATCAAATTCATCCAGAGGTAATCGTAAGAAATACGAAAATTTATCAAACGATAAAAATTATGAATTACCGAAAGTCGATATCCTAGGATTTGTTAATACCGAATTCAAGTTTACAAGTATGTATGCATAAACTTTTCCACTTGATTTTATCAGTAATACTATATTGACTAAAATTTTTAGGTTTATGCGATTTCCAATATTTACCATTAGCTCAAAAGAAAGACAAACCAGAAGAACTAGAATGCATATACAATAAGCTTTATCCATCCGGTATACCTTCTTACTCTTGGTTGAAAGAGGATGTACCATTTTTCTTACCACCACCCGCATTTAGTAGAATGGATTCCCAGCAACAATATGCACCGAAAACAGAAGTCGACACTTACCCCGACAATGTGATAGGCAAAAATCGCAAACGGAGAACTGGGTTTTCAACATTTATAAGTTTTAAGAGCGAAGGAACTCCGAGTGAACTTCCGAAAGGAATTGAAACTGCTCTAAAAGTAAAATGTGTACCTCAGTCTCATATAGAAAAAATACGTCAATTATTTGACGAAAGGCCTATTTGGTCAAAAAATGCAATAAAATATAAAACTCAGTTTACTACCGACCAATTGAAACTGTTATTACCATCGGTTGCTTATTATTTTACCACGGGTCCTTGGAGAATTATGTGGGTAAAACTTGGTTACGATCCTCGAAAAGATCCTGCAGCTAGGATATACCAAACTTTAGATTACCGATTGAAAGCAAAACGTAAGTACAAAAATTTTTATACTGTTTCAAATTTGACAAAAGTTTATTAATTATGTCCCATTTTAACAGATGGAATAGGATCATCGATCACGAAAAAACGCCATTATACAGAGTGTATCGTGCCTTATAAACTTACATCTGCAAAAAGAAAAGCTTCTTTCGTGACACGTACTCTTGATAATATTCAAAATGAGAAAACAGAGGATGTCTTTAGCGATGATATTTTTATTTATCGAGAAAACACAATTCCTCCTTCCCGACAAATGTTTTATCAGGTATGTGAAAGATTATGAATATATATATATAACGATTTCACAAATAATATTTGAATTTGTTTACTATTCTATTTCAGTACTGCGATATTTTCGTGGAAGAAATACAATATATGTTGGCGAAATTACCAACTCTTCTGCCAGGAACCGTGTGTCATGAAAAAAGAGGCTGGTTGCCGTTTGGATTTGATGATCAGTGTAGAGAAATTATAAATAAGCATGTTCGTTCTCAATTAAGGAAACAAATGAATATTCCTGAAGAACGTATGTATATATTTTTAATGATAATTTTAACTCTAATCTGATTTATGTATTCTCTTTGCACATATTTTTAGACGCAACCAATGTACCAATTAGGAGAGTCGTTTCTAATCGAATCAAAAATCGTTTCAACAAAATGATTAAGAACAAGCCAAAGCAATCGATTAGGACAAAAATGAGTAATATTTCAATCGACACATCAGAGGACAACAAACCTAGTACCAGCACAAGTCAGGATGACTGTCAACCGAGTACTAGCGCATCGTTCGATCTATAAATTTTTATTCTAAATATAAGACAATGCTGTGATAAAATTTAGGATTATGTAAGTTTATATTTGTCTAAAGTTTTTTATATACTTATAATTGTTACTTACCGACCAAAACATAAAAAGTACCGATAAAAACTGATGGTAAAAAGTGAAAAATATCAGTGTGTAGTATAGAAGAGAGGACATTATTAAGGTTTCACTCAGAGAAATGTAACAATAGCAATAAAAAAAGATAAACAAGTTATTCTCAACTTTTCTTTATTATACAAAATTTCATTAAATTCATAATGGAAAGTCCGTACTTAAACTTAAAAACAAATAAAAATTTTCGCTACAACATATATAATCCGAGTTCTCTACTAAGCTTCGTACATCAAATTGCACTAATGGTATGAAAACCGAAAAGAATTTACTCTCACGCTAATGTACAAGTAAAGAATACTCTAATCGCGAAATCGGTCACGATTTGCCATAGAACGCCACGGCTAAGACTATCTGTTTCTCGAATCAATCGCGAATGCGGGAGTCTCGTCGCGACGTCTTCGGCGAGAAGATGTCGCGGGGTGATTCTCGACGCGGCGGAGGTCCAGGTTGGGTAACTGGGACGTCCGGCGACGCGTCGTGGTGTCGTTTCAAGACGTTCAGAGGCGGATGCCGCGGTTCGTGCTGGCTACGTAGCTGAGGAGCTCCTCGGAGTCCTCGCATACGAAGGGCTTCTCGTGGTAGCAGGCAACGTCGTGCCACGCGATGCCGTCGTTGTAGACGTTGTTAAGGACGGACAGGCAGGACTCGTTCGTACCGTTGATGTCGAATTCGGCGTTGTCGGGCTGTTTGACCTTCTTGTGACCGGTCTGGGACCACGGGTTGAATCCCCAGCCGGCTGGGGTCTGGTTCGTCGGTGCCATCTTTTCGCGATTCGCCGACCAGAACCATCCGTAGAGGGATTTCGGCTCGAGGTCCCGACGGTTTTCGCAACCCTTGAAGTCGCACAGTCTACCGGATGTCCAGATGTATGGGACGTCGTCTGAAATGGCAAATTTGTCAATTAAATCGGTTCACAATTTATTTTTTCAAAAAAAAATATATGATTTCGTTATTATTTCAAATTGAAACGTTCTTATGAAAATTGGTATGTAAAAATGTAAACCTAGTGTTAAATAGTAATTATTTTTGTTAACGGCGCAATTACGGAAAATTTGTGACGATGATTAATAATCGCAGCTACGCGTTGTTACAACGAAAGGACAAGGCGATTGTGTCACAGATTTAATCGATCAAAGCGAGGGATGCATATGAAAACGAGTCGGCGTGTGTTTCGAAACCAATCAAGATCCCATTCGGCGCGGATGAAAGTTGCCGCGGGTGGGCAATAAATTCACGTAGCGACGCCGATTTTCGATGTTCCCGGCTATCGTAAACCGGCGAGAACTTTCTAAGCTCACGATCTCGCGCGCCCATCCCGCTGGAATCGTCCAAACTGCAAATTTACCTACTGCAATTCGCGCGGCACTTCCGGCAGCGAGATCGAGATAAAAAATTTTTAATTGATTTTAATACGCGCCTTCGAGCCGAGGTGAAAATCCTAATTGCGCATAAATATCGCCATAACGAATTCTCATACGAGATTCTCGCGGATGGATAAGATTTTCATTGAAGTTTCTCTAATTGCTGTTTTTCTCGCGAGGCGTAATTAAGTCGGATCCTTGATATACGTGTCAATGATGGACTCGATCGAGTTTTCTCTTTTTATTCATGAAGAGAAAAAAGTGGGTTGCGCTTTGTTTTGCTAATCTTGGATAGATCTTCCGATTATCGCGACGGTGAATCACAGTGTCAAGTAGGATGACGAATATATAGGCCTTTCATTTAGATTCTCGCTACGAAACAATGGATAATGCATCGCGCTGTTGCTTCTGCATAACGCGTTGGGTTGGTAATCCGTTCACCGTCAAAGTCGGTGTTCTAAAAAAAAATCATCCTCGACTCACTTTGTTGGATGAGTCTGAATATCATGTTGTTCTCTTCCTGGGTTTCGAGGGACACGAGGTCCATGCAGTACTCGCGACAGATGTTCCTAGCATCGAGCCAGTCTACTTTCTGATTCGCGTGGGCGGGTACGTGTCCGCTGAAGAAGTAGTTGTGTCCTTTGAAGTTGAATTCCTTTGGTCCTGTAAAAACAAATTTGTATCAGTGACAGTTGTCGAATCTAGTAACACTAAAAATTATTTTCTATTTATTTATTAAATTTGTTGAATCTACCATATTTGAAAATGTTTACAATAAAATTAGTATCTTTAATTTGAACAAATATTTCGTTGAGTATTCTTGATATTTATCTGAACATATGCAAATAAATATTAATTAAATTCAACAAATTTTTATTTCCAGTACAGACACACCCCCGAGTTGATAATTTCAACTGTAACTTTTCATCCGTTTCGTAAAATCGAGTTTACAGGAATATCGAGTGAAATTTTCATCGATCGATTCAAAAACCACTCGCGACCTTGATAGTCTCGAAATTGGATTCCGACAGCGAACTCATTGATATTCGACGTAAGCGCCGATAGTTTTGTGTCCTGCGAAATTCCATCGAGAATAAATCACGCGAGTAGGAAAAATGGAACCGGTCTCGTGAATTTCGGGATTTCTCGGTGACGTCATCGCCGAAGTATTAGGCACGGTGAGTCGCGCTCGCGATTCGCTCCAATCGCCTCCCGTTTCTCCCTTCGCGATTCTTCTCTCGGCCTAGCCAATCTCGGCTCGCATTGGTTAATCGGCACGTGCGTGTCATTATCGTCCGTTTTAAATGTCAACGATCTTACACCTATTCCCGGGTATATTTATGCAGGTATGTCTCGTCGATTTACGACGAGCCGACTCCTAACGCCGCACGAGAACGAATTGCGAAATTCCGGCTAGACGCCTCGATGTTCTCTCGCCCCGAGTGTTTTTTCTTGCGCGCGAGTCAGGCGCGTTCGTAAATCTCGCCTCTTCTTCTCGCGAGCAACAACGGGCCGGTGTTGCGCAATCGTTACGAATTTTACGTTCCGAAACCGTAGGTGTAATATCCTCGCGCTTTCACTCTCAAAACAGACAATGACTACCGTGCTCTTCGAGAATGACAGCTCGGCAGCCGTCCCGGCTGAGCTACACACTCGCAATCGCCGGGAAATTATAGTCTAAAGCACTGACATATCACGAATAGACTGAATAGACGTTCCGTCCTGAGCGATTTGGCTCGTTAACGCGCGATCTGGAGGATCTCGCTATCTCGTTTTTAGATCGAGCTTTCCCATTCGCTCGCCGAAAATGGATTCGCAGTTCTCGCCGAGGGATTTCTGTTTACTATCGTGTACTGAGAAAAATATTTTGAATATGCAATTATGTACCGCCAAGAGTTTTGTCGAGTGGAATGAAAATCTTTTGAGTGAAGAATTTATCGATTAATTTAACAACTTTTGCATCGAACTGTCAAAATATTCTCTCGACAGTAGAATGCATATTTAATTGGTTCAACATTTTTTCCCCAGTGTATAGACAGAATATTCCGTAATTCTTCTAGCGTTGGTATTTAAATCGGTCCCGGACGAGGCCAGGGACAAGGATGAATCCCGGTGGAGGTGTAAAGGTGTAATTAATGGCCCGTCGTCTTTAGTTTTATCGTTATTCAGCGTTATTATCGATAATTCGATAAATCCTTGCGAGCCTAGGCTACTGACTCATGCCCGATCGTTCATCGATAGATCGATTTTCCTCATTGACGATTTGTCATCGTCGAAGGAGTCATTTCGCGCGAGTAATTCGATTAGCGCGAGCCGAAAGCTCTCCGAGGAGGCTGTAGTCCTTTCGACATTTGATTTTATTTTTCATTATAATTTACGTTGTTTCGTTCATTCGATATTTTCCTCAGTCCACGTACGAGGCTCGCAAAAAAGAAAGTCGATGTTTCATTAATCACTCCCTTCGATCCGCACGTACGATCTTTACTTTCGATAACACACCTTGCGTATTTCATAATTGCGTGCGTAATACGCGAAACGGTTTCGCGATACTTCATCTAAAAGTGGGGGCGGGTTTGGACCAGTTTGGGAGAGAAAAAAAATATCGAATGGGAAAGCAAGCCCTTATCTCTGCTTTCACTCCGGAGTCTCGAGATTTATCTCGCAACGAGACATTGAATGACGCGCGAACTTTTACTCTCGAAATGATTTCGCTGATGGGATCGTTACATTCTCTATTCAATTTAGTATGAACGTACAGCAGTGCTTAAAAATTATTTCGACACACGCTAAAAACAATTTTGATCCGCCGCTATTATAATTTTTTTAGTCGCAGTCAATAATCTCAAAAACAATTAGCACGTTTAAATTAGGTTTTCAAGAGACAAAATTTTCGCTAAATGACGCAAGGGCGAGTGGTTTGATCGAGAGAACCCTAGAAGCGGAGAACGAGATCAGTGGGTCGGCGATACCATAACTCCTTCGCGCGTCTCTCTCTCTCTTTCTCTCTCTCTCTCCCTCCCGAAGATGAAAAAGGAAAGTTCTCGTACTTTCGTGTGCACACCGAAGGTGAAACTTTGAGCCTTTTTCACGCCGTACGGGTCAACAGGTGACACGGTAGCCCGTTCGTTGAGTGAAAACGTTGAAAAAACAACGGACGTTCGGGGGGTAAAAAAAGAGAAACTAGGAAGAGAGGAGAGGAGGAGAGCCCGATAATTACGAACGCGGCACGATTCCTCGCGTGTCGTGTATACGCGCGGCTTTCGCAAGCCGAGCTCTTCCTGACATTTTCGTCGTCGGGTGTACCGTCTTTTGTGAAGCTGTCAGTCTTTCTCTATCCTTGCGTCAGCTGTGGGCGATATTGGTCAGTCGGGGAACCCTTTGACTCCCGTCTGACGGCTTGCGCAAGACGACGTTCGATTAAATTCGCCGATGATCGGTGCTTGGGACGCTTCGACACCCAATCGTGCTTTTGTAATCGAGAATTCAATTACCCTCCCCGCAATTTTTCTTACATCGAGTTCGTAGACGACAGAATTTTTATTTAACAATTCTTTTAAAAAATTGTTTAACTTTTAACTCTAGATTGTTATAGAATTTTTTTTTCAGAATGTTCAAATTGACTGTCAAATTGATAGTGTTGAGAATTTTTAAGGAGCCTGTTATTAACGCGCGGGAGATGCAATAAAATACGAACAGAATAAACAAATAACGAGTTTCTCATTGGCGCACCTCTCCGAGAGGACGAAACGGTCAAACCGTTGCGCAAGGAATTCCGATTTTCGTGGGACACAGGTGTGCGCGGTGCTTTTAGCACGGCGTATAAACATAAACACGCACGCACACACGCACACACGGGTACACAGAAAGAGACACAACTCCGAGTCCCACGCCTCGCACTGTCATCGATTACCGCACCGGGAGTCTATTTCGTAACGAATCGTCGACCTTTCGAACTCGCGATTGCGTTATAATTTTTCCCCCCTCCCTGTTGAAAAAAAAAACACAATGTGTCGTGTTACTCACGGTTTGCGCACTTCTGCGGAATCGGCAGGGATAGGAATCTTCCCGGACGATTGCTGTGGGGTCTGGCCTCGTTGATAGCTGGCTCGGCGCTACAAACGGCCACGAGGACCAACGCCACCGCTACCGGCAAAAGTTTCATCTGCGAACACGTAATTTCGTTTAGATCCAAATTTTATCACAATTTCACGATTTTTTTTCGTTTGAACAGCCGCGAGAATTTTCTCGAGAGGGCGGGGAGGATCCTCACCTTGCGGTGCTCCTACGCAGCGAGTCGAGGAAATACGAAAATCGAGGTATCGGCGCTTGGAAACGTCGCCACCGATAGGGTATGAAGAGACGGGCACCTTCACCGGCCGTTTTATAGAAATCTTCCCCACCATTGGGAGGAAACGGAGGCCTGGGACTCGATATTCCCACCCCGAACGGTACAAGGACCCACCGAGCGCACGTGACTCGACCTTACGCATATTTAATCGCGACGCCTCCTCCTAGACGCGAGGAGAATCAAAGGGTTAAGATCGATTTTCACGCTCTTTCGAAAATCTAACCGATTTTTTATTCGACTGTAACGACATCGAGGCTCTGACGAATGAAACAATAAAAATTGACAATTTAATCGAGAACATTTCACAGAACGTAAACAATCTTTCTCGGTGTGTATATTTATTAGCGATTCATTCGAGTAATTCATTGATTTATCGCAGCCGCCATTCTCACCCTCGCAACGCGGGAGCGGCGAATGATAAATTCAAAGTTCATACCACTCGCGATTAATCCATCGCGTTAACGCGTTTATCGTGAATCGGGATTGCGTCCGTACATCACGAAGATACAGCGCGACCTGGAAAGGTGAGAAAATAACATTTTTCTCGAGATCGGTTTCCCTTTCGTCGAGTCAATTTCTCAGTCTCGCGTTGGAAAAATAACAAAGGATTAGAACATTATACATTATTATGTATTTTATCGAAATTGATGTTACGTGACGTAACAATAATCATACAATTATATTTTAAACTGTTGAAAATAACGATCGTCCTTTTTTTTCTTATCGATTCGATTCATCTTATTTTTTTCGCGGAGTGACGACGAGGGACCGAAAAATTTCGATGATATATATATATATATAGGGAGAGAGAGAGAGAGAGAAGAGATCGGTATTGTGCCCGCGCTTATTCGTCTTGACGACGATGACCTTGAAGATGCGCCTCGTTAACTTTCACCGGTGTGTGGTTACAACGAAGAAACAGAAGGCGCGCGTGAGCGCTCGAGACCGTCGATAGAGAACAAGATAGTCAATGTCATCCGTGCAGCCAGTCGTTACACGCGTTTCCATTTTCGTACGACTGGCAACCGAAAGCGTCTAGTCTAGAAAAATCATCCTTCCGAGAAACTATTCCTTTCGTAGACGAAATTCGACTCGAGCCTGCATTCTAGACGGCTTGGCACGAGTTGCAATCGTTTTAAAACAAAAATTTGTCTTTCTGAAAAATTTGTTAACGATAAACAATATTTTTTCTAAATTGAATTTAAATTCCAATATAAAATACGTATGTCTATATATTATATTAATTAACGACATTTTAAACAAACATTTTAAATAAAAATTCGTCTTATTGAAAAGTTACTTTGTTAATAAAACAGACAATATTTTTTCTAAATGAATTTACATTTAAATATAAAATACTTATGTCTATATTTCCTACTAATTAACGATATCAATCTACACGAAAAATTTTGACTCGTTAAGAGGACTCGATTCTTCGACCCGACATTCCGAAGTCATAAAACGCTCGATAGGTCAATCGCGGTACGGGATAATAGCGATCTGTGTTTCAACTTGTGACGTAATACGCGAAGAACTGTTAGAGACCCAGTGAGTCCTCGAGCACCTGTTACGTGCCAGAGATGCGCACACGCGGACCGCTGACCGACGATATAGTCAGCGACTTACATGCACACGCTGCTCGTTATCCGAGAGGTATAAACAAAGAATCGAGCGAACGAGGGAGGTTCAATTCTGAAACTAATAAAAATTATTTTAAGATGTATAAATTAAAATATAACATTTAAATTTTCAATATTAATTACTGTTATATTTTTATATCAACTATCATCTAGTATACTTTCGTATTTCATTTAATATTCAGTCGAATCGACCAATTTTGCTTCTCAGTATGTATTTATTATACATACATAACACGAAAAAAAGAAACAATTAGCCCTGCTTGTATGAATGAATATTCAATCGAAGCAGCGATCATTCGGATTTATCGTCGATAAAGTTCTTTCGGGTTCTCGCTTCGACCCGGATCGAACCGTCTAACGTCTATCGGAAATGATAATGAGGTGAATACACCTACAGGACAGAATGAAAAAAGGATACACACGCGATAACTCAGCGGGATAATCGCTTACGTAACCGAGCGATTGCGATAACTCGGCAAAGTCCCATTAGGCGGCTGAAATCTCGAAAACGAGTATCGGATTAACCCCGAAAAATTATTATTGAATTATTATTCATCGGCGGCCCCGCGATGCACGTACGCTCGATTATCCACGCTCGATAACTCACTCTTCGCGTATAATTATATCGATAAACGCAACGAATCGAATAAAACCAAGATCGATATATCGAAACGATTCTGTTGCGCAAATCGAGATTCAGGGACGCGCGCTGTTCGATCTTCGGTTTTTGGTTTTCCGGCTCGTCGATTTTCATAAATCAATTTCGAATTTATTTTTTACGATTTGGAAAATGTTTCCGGCTGTCGTCGGCAGAATCAATCAATTTTTTTTCTCTCGCGTTTGATATTGCTCAAGAATGGGATTCTATACTTGGATCTATTCCATAGATTTCTACCGAGTCTTTCGTGCAGTCGCGTCCTTGTTTCGCGTAAAATTTATGCGTTTCAGCGAGGGATACACGACACGCCGACGACCGTATTTAAATGATGGTACCGGTTTTTATTCGAGATTAAAATGCGACAAAAAATATTTATACGCGTTTGATGGGGCAGCCGAGGATTGCACGATTCTACAAAATTATAATAAGCGATAAGAAATATAATAAAAAAAAAGTAGGTATATAAACAATAATTTATAATTGATCAAAAAAATAGCTGTAAAATTCTTCCCACGCGAGTTTAAACAATTTCGTTACCTGTTTTATTGCATTCTCGTTGATCCGGAAGATCTCACGCACGACGTTTTAATTAATTCATTGACAAAAAATAAATTTTATTGCGAGTGTAAAAAATTCATCTGAATAATTTTTATCAATAAAAGTAGTACTATTTTTACCAGATGTACCAAAAAAGAACGTAGCAGCGAAGTGAAAAAAATTTAAGCGCCGACCAACGTGGGAGTCGAAATAAGCGGAGATTAATTAAAACGTTGCACAGTAATTAACCTCGATTTTGCGCGTGACGCTCTCGTTTGCAAAAACAATACGCGTGAAAGAAGACTGAGAAAACATTCCATAGAATAGTTAACTTTTAGCAATTTTATATCAATATTTATATTTAGTGAATTGTTTCTTAATTTCTCCAGAACTAAGAAAACACGTCGAGATCGCGAATCGGATAAGACGAGACGAGAGAGGGATGAATAAAAACGAAAAGCTCATTAGAAATTGCGCGATGTCCAGTCCTTGTTGGGTCAACGCGCGACGAAAGAAGGAAAGGAAAAAAAGGAATCGACAAGCGTTGTCCCAATGACACGATTTTTTTCATCCCCAACGAGGGATTCGAAGTCCTCGCAAAGCTCTAGAGAAGAAATCGACGATTGATTTCTTTCGTAGTGTTCCAATTGATTGGGAAATTCTTTTTTAACTAAGAAACCAAAACATAAAAAAAAAACTAAATCAGAGATAACAGCTGACTCTATTTTTTCTAATCTATATTGCACAGATTATCTTCATTCTCGTACGCGTACGTCATATCCAATTAGGATAATTGAGAAGAACAGCACACCCTGATCTTCTCTCGTTAATATTCTTTATCACTCGGCGCACCGCTGTTAAATTACTCGGTCCCTCATCCTCTTATCTCTTCCATTCTGCATTCGAACAATAAAACATTGTTCCTCTTACAATGGTGCGAATACCCTATCTCGACTCGGTCGCAGTTGCGAAAGCTCTTTCCCCCGTTCGCTTGAAAAAAAAATATTCTCGCCAAATCTTCGCGAAACGCTCGAAAATCTCCGAAGAGGGTGAGCTCGGAAAATTGTTTCGCCCGATCGTAAAGCGCGAGTAGTTGCATTTAATTAGACAGAGGTACTTTTCGACTTACATAAATCAAGAATTCTCTCTCGCTTCATCTTTTCTTTTCCGAGCGATGCTTATTACGACGTCGTAGGGAAGAACGTAGTTCCTCGATTTTTCCCAATCGTAAACCGCGCGATGAGAAAATTATACGACGGGTGCCGGTAAATCGAATCGAATTTTTCCGACTCTGAAATGAAAATTTATTGTATCGTAAAAAAAAAAATTCAATTTAACGGCAACGACCGAGCTCGTTCGTAATGCCCCACAAGACGAATTTCTCCACGTGTGACGGGTGAGTTAATAAAAGAGCCGATTGCGCAACGAGATCGCAACACAATCGTGCAGCCGGCTCACGGAAGAAAATCACCAGACGCCACTTTGTTCTCTAGTTGATAAATCTCCGAAAAGAACGCTCGAGACGAGAAGATCTTGCCAAACGTCATCGGGTAATCAATTTTTTTTCGAGTCGCGCTGTGCAGTTGCGAAATGGAATCGCTTTTCTCATCCTTAAGTGCTCTATCAAGGATGTTTCTCCTTCGTCCATTTTTTTTCATTACAGCATGCTAATCTCGACGAAGTGGATCGCGGTTTTGTCCGATATTCGGCCTCTTTTCGAGGTAGCTATTAAAAAAGTTTCTTGAGATCACCATCCATAAAAATATTATTGCGATGAGTCTCCGATCGAAAAATGAGCAAGAAACTAATTATCATTAATACCTTAGACGATTATAATATTACTAATTATTTTATTTGTTTTTAAGAGATCTTTTTAATTTTTTAGAAATAAAAATTATGAGTAATTTTTATCGATTCAAAAAAAATGAATATTTATTCTTCGTTCTTCTTAAATGTTCATTTGTTGGATATTTTTCGAGTGCTCCTCTAATCATTGTACGGAGTGCACAAGTTTCGAGTACGAAATCGAAAGTTCTGTTCTACGATCGAGAAGGGCGTTACTCTCGACGTCATCCGGTCACGAAATGACAGAACGAGGGAAAAATGGAAAAAATAGGAAAAACCAAAGTGAGTGCAAACGGTGGGTCACGAACTGTCCGACAGCTCGGTCTGATGGCATTCTTTGCTTTCGCCTAAGCCGATATTTGCATCGGGCGAAAGTTAACGACCCGTTGGCAATGTCCGGTAAATAAAAGCCTCTCCTCGGTTGGGATCCTAATTTCTTCCTTCCGTTCGTAAGCAAAACGCTTCCATTCTCGAGTTTCGTAACGGCGATGTGTATTTCCCGTTTCTCGTTCCTCACGCGGCTCGACGGAGGTATCCTCAGTCTCGGATGGATACGTCGACAAGGCAAACAACGAATTCGTCGCTAATTTTCTCTCGCGCTTTCGCTGTACCGCGAGCGCATCGCGTGTGTCCGATGTATCCAGTAGTATGAATATTTATGCGCCTTCTCTTTCATCCCGAGGACGGAATGGAGTGGCTCGTAACATTTTTTTCTTCTTACCTTTACGACGCGTGCTCTTTTTTTCTCTTGTGTTAGGGAAATGCGAAAAAAAAGACTTTCACTTCCCGTGACAAAGTCAAAAAATCAGCGCAAGGTCTGCTAGAAATTTTATCGCATCCGCGGAGCAAATAGTTGTGTTCTTTATTTATTTAATTTACTCGAACGAGCAAATATCGCAGACTCGATTCTCGAGTAACCGATGACATCAGGTTCGACTTATCCTACGGCGACGATGAATATCGGTCTCGTTTCTAATCGTAACGCGCTACGGCTCCATTATTAACTTCACCGACACAATCGCGCGAATTGCGATTTCGCGAAGGCCGACTGAACGAACCACCTTACACGATTTTGCCTTTCGCAATCTTCTCTCGCTACAATTTTTTTTCGCCTCTCTCGTTCTTCCTTTTTTTTTTATGCACGCGACATCGTGGTGCAACGCTCGGAGAAATTATCGAGATGCGGCCGGATCCTTTTTCTCTCGTCTCGCTCCCTATTCGGATAAAATGGCCTCGGAAAACGGGTCGAATTGTGGTATTATTATTATGCTGGAGTACAGACTCGAACGAGAAGAGTCAACGTTCGATGTCTCTCCTCGTGTCATTTTTGGTGGGTGAGTACGCTGAGAAAAAAATGTTAAACCGATTAAACGTGCAATCATATTTTGTTGTGTGAAATAATTGAGTGAAAAATTGATTGATTGATTTGACAATTATTTTGTCTGTCAATGCAATTTGTCAATGCAATTGTCAATGCACATTTAATTGATCCAACAACATTTTTTCAATCAAGACGTTTTTTTTTTCAAATTTAATAGATTTTAAATTAATTCTTTTGGTGAATGAACGCCTGATGCAACGAAGAGTCACGCGAATTTTGTAACGCACGCGATTTATTGGGACTTGGTGTAATTTTGGAGGTCGAAAGTGAAAATTACTCGTCGACTTCGTTTTTGTACGCCGAATGTATCCCTTGTAAAAAATGTTATGCACAACTGCATAACATAGTATATTCCCACAATTCTCGTTTTCCGAACGACGTCGATTTTGAGTGCCTGAATAATATTTTTGTTCCACTTTTTCGCTAAACTAGGATGCAGTTGACGCAAAAGTGCATATAATCGAACGATCCAGGGTCGTCGGGACGATTAACGAAGCTCGCATCCGGCCTCGAAACCGAAAGATGCGCCTCAAGGACTGCCCCGATCGGCATTATTAATTTTGAGAACAATGGGCGCTCGGTGTTAAAAAGGAAAATATCACGAAAAACGGCGCATAGCTGTTGCATTATTATTCACCTTCATCCTCGTGCCTCGCCGGTCGACGAACTCGAGTCCTCCTCTCCCCCTCGATTTTCTCTCGAGATCTCGTTCCACTAACGACGGATTTACCATTTTTCTAAGTCACCGAGACGAAGAGGATAATCGTATGCGCGGTTATTAACGCCCGTCCCTTCCCACCAGAGCACGATTATCCTCGAATTCCACGAAAATCGTGTTTTTTTAAATCTCCGGTTTTCTGTAATTCCTGGATCTAGTCGAAAAACAGGAAATTATTCGATCGTCTGGAATATTTGTCCTGCTCCATTTCCTCGAAAATACAGAATTGACCCTAAAATTTTTATAAAAAAAATTGTTTAGCATGCATATTAATTAGATGGGTTCTCTAATCCGTTTGCGTTTCAGGGGTAATCACCAAAATTGGCAACTCGTTCGAAAAACAAGATACGCCTATTTCGTAAGGAATGTATGTACCCGCTGTGAAGTTTGTAAAAAAAAACTTAGTCACGAGTTTGGTGACCTTTCGGGCACCATGTGATCACACGCCAATAAAATGCTCCGGGCTATATCGCTACCTTTCTCGATCGGACGAATAATTCTCCGGACGTTCCTTTAAAAAAAAAAAAAACCATAATTTTCGGGACGCATTAAAAGACCAACCGTCGAAACCGTGACCTTTTCTGTAATATAATTTACGTTTCGTTAGACACCCGATTCGTAAGCAACTTTTATATTCCTGACCACTCGTTGCGCTTGACATTCTGGAATCAATCCGTCGGTGTGAACGACCAGGTTTGTGAATTCTGAATTCCGGGTTCGCGACGAATAAATTATTATTATTATTAGCTGTCGACAAAATCGATTGCTGTGCGGATATTATAGTCATGTGACGAATGACGCAAGATCGATAAATCTCCGATACAAATCGATTACATAAAATACGATAATTCGTAATTAGTCTCGGCGTGTTAAACGGTTTCCGTTTGAAATACCGTTTTGTTTAAAATCGAGCCTCTCGTGACGTTTACATTGTACTATTCGTACGATCATTAAAATTCATTCAAGTTGAGTTACGTTATTTTTCCTGATATCTTTATTACGTGAAGATTTGAAATGGAAATTGATTAATCGGTCGTCTCGTTTTCTCGCGCCTATCCAGTCGTCGGAGAAATCTATATTTGATAATTCCCTGGATGTTTCTTGAAAACGTCAAGAAAAATTAAATATTTATGATACGAACTTGTGGTGTAACTTCGCGTGGTGGTAAATACTTCAACGGTTGTGATTGGCTTCCACGAATCGCTAACGGAAGATTGAAAAAAATAGCGTTAGAAACCGAATATGTTTGTAAAAAAAAAGAAAAAAAAATTAACAACTCCCGCAAATACGACTGATGGCTATCGAAGGCAAACTGCATCTTGCATTTATCGGCTTTAATAAGCATATACGCCACAATTTAAAATTTCCGATTATTCAGTCCTTTAGTTTCTCCGTGCGGATTTAGAATAATCCTGTACATTCGATGTCGTGGATTGATTACTTTTGTCTCACAAATTACAAATTGAACAATTCCATTCTAATTTATCTGCTTTTTTTGTATTTGTCGGAAATTGATTTGAAAAAAATGGCTATATGATATAATTGGTAATTTATATCGATATTAATCACCATGAATGATGAGTGAACGATGCTAACGAATGTCGGTAACGGTGTAATGCCAAGCGCAATTTCGTCAGTTATATTTTTTGAATTGAAAAACAGTCGGGGCTATTCAAAGTAGAGAATAGCGTACAGAAAGTTGTAAAGCACCACGCAAAGTGACAATGCCATTATCGTTTGCGGCCAAATAAAAACAGCCACAGTTCGCATTTATCGCATTCATGGGTAATATCCATCATATTCTAAAAATATTCTTTGCGTATAACTAATTGAATTGAGATTTTTTTTCTTCGTCTTCGAGGAAGATAATACGTTGAATGTTTACCGCGAATTTTTAAGAGATGTGTGATATTTTATATCGTGGAATATTGTTTCCTTCTTTATTCAATAATTGTTATTTTAGTTAAAAATGTTTCACATAAAATAAATAGTTATGTTTTCTATAATAGCTTAATATTTAAAGACGTTAATAAGATATAGGTAATTAGTGAATCTCATAAATGAAAAAATAAACCATAAGTTAGTAGCTACAATGATGGTTTTAGTTTACTATTACTAAATGTATTGCGCTAAAGAGAAGTTGAAATTAGGGGAGAAATTGTTGATATCATATTAAGACTAAATAAAAATTGCACATATGAGAAATTAGGTACGCTTATTGTTATTTAACACGCATTATTTATTTACATTATTTATATATCAATCTGGTTCTATAAATGATTTCTGACTTTCCAGGTATTTATGGCCATTAAAAAAAAATATCTATGTCGATTATTTAATTGTTAGGAATATGATATACGAGATTATAATATAACATATACAATATGTTACATTTATGCAAGATCTAATTGGTTAATCATATCAAACTTCCTTACATACTTGTAAAAATTTGTAATTTTATTAATATTCGATATTTTAAACAATATAATTTTTCCTATGACTGTCTATAATTATTCAGAATCATCTGTGAAATTTTAGATTTCAATATTCAAAGCATATCATTCACGCAACAAGTAAAATATTGAATGAATCAAAATCCAATAGAACATAAAATAACAATAAAATATTTATATTATATTAGATTTAATATAATATCAATTCTGTAGTTATTATTTATCGCTGTATGAATTATATTTCAAGAACGAAAATTGTACAATATTAGAAATAGACAAATAATCATATCTTAACAATACAATTATTGTTTTATAAGTATAGACTTATCGTATATTACGTTGGAACTTGTATACAATTTTTTAAACTTATTAGTCAAAATTAAAAAATGAAAATTACATCTAAATAAATGTATTGTTAATTATAATCGAAATTCGCAATAAAAAGATTTTCATACATTTAAAGTAGCGTTAATACCAAAAATTATTGAAATACCTCTATAAAAAATCTTAATAAGTGACTGAAAATTTCTCGTATTATAAGCGAATAAACTCTTACAGATGATATCAAATTTTCTGTAACAATCATAATATCAATATTATAGTAATAAAAAGCCTATAATGTAAAATAATCCGATAAAAGGAATGCATTTGAAGAGATAAAATATGGCCAATAAACCAATTACATATCAATAATAATTGCAACATCGAAAATCAAAAAATTTAATACTTTACATCACGTAAAAAAAAAATCTTAATCGAGCTTATTCCGAAGCCTTTCCTCAGAGTATTGAAAAAACCGTGATCTTTGGCTATTTCAGATGTATTTATTTAAATAATCGAAATATAGTAATATCATACAGCTCGAGCTACAAGACGAATCTGATAAAAACCAGTAAGCACTTTACATCATGTGTTGCCCATTTTGCGGGGCGTATTGAGGTTGCTGGTTCATCGGAGTACCCGGAGGTCCCGGAGGTCCATACTGCCCTGACAGAGGTCCGGTCTGTTGAGGATACCTACCAATTGAAAATACTCGTAATTTGTTGAAAAATTAAATATGGTCCTGACCATAAGAATTAAATAAAAATAACATTTCGAACAAAGGTGAGAAACGTACCCTTGAGGTTGATACGGAAGGCTCATTTGTTCAGGTACAGATACAGGTGGACCTTGAAGATGCCCGGATGGACCCTGATGATGACCAGCAGGATGTTGAAGGTGTCCAGGCATATGGTGAGGATGGTAGCCTGGTGGCATGTTATATTGTTGTGGCATTCCCATATTTTGCATGTTTTGCATATTCATCGGAACCGAGTACTCATCATTTGCCATATTAGGGTTATACACGCCAGCTGGACCAGCTGGGACGTACTGCGGTGGCATGGTGTTGTACATCTTTGGAAACGGATTCAGTAATGAATATCGAGGAATACAATGCAAAGAATAATCGATAACTCACTTGAGGCGATGACACGTTCATCGGTTGCGACATTTTACGCATTGTCCAATTCGACGGTGCCTGATGAGGCTCGCGCATTAAAGTATGATACAAATTAACCGCATCGACTAGATCCGAACTCAATTGAGTTAACTGAGCATGCCGCCTATCAACTTTTTCTAATGCAGCGTCTATAAGCGGACCCATAGCAGAAGCTTGTTCTGAAAAACAATATAATCTATAAGATTTATCAATTTTCGAATTTTACAAGGTAATATTCACCCTCCAAATCCAACATTTCTTGTTGATCGGAATCACTACACTGTGGATCTGCTTCGTGTAATAAATGTATGAGCCTATCCAATTTCTGCTCATTAATTTCTACTTCTTCCGGTTCTCTTCTAATCGTTTTTACTTCTACTTCGTCGGCAAATTGGACCAACTTTTTGTTACTGCTCTCTAATTCTGAAAACATTATAAATTTTAAAATTTAATTGCCATAAATGGGAGTACACGAAAATGATTTATTTACTTGAGAATTTTTCCGGCTCAACCGATAAATCAGCAGTCACGAAGCTGGAAGGAAAGAGGCCTTCTCCTCTGTGATTTCTACCTCTCCACCAACTTTCCGAAGAATCATCCAATACCTGAACTATAGCAAATACATTTTTTTTATTAAAATTAGCTCCAGATAAAAATACTTTATTATGTATTGCATACTTACTTATTTCTCCAGTTAAGAATGTTAATTCATTATCTTCTGCTGCTTCAAAATCGTAAAGTGCTCTTACTTTTCGACCTTCGGAGGAACCAGAGCTACTGAGAGCAGAACTCATATTAGGATACAGACTATTACTTTTTTTGGACGATGGAGAATTCTGCGATGTGCTTGCATAACTGTGAGCTTTATTCTCTTTCAAAGAGAGTTCAATAGCTGAAATTAAGTAGACAAATGAATTCACCAATTTCCTTAACTAATTCATGATATCTTACCCTTTGCGATGTCTTCTTCTTCTTGTGAATTTGTAACAATGTTAGGATCTTTACTCAAAACAGTAGAACGTTTTGGCTGAAAATAATATATAATATATTATATAATGTGAAACAGCTCGCTAGACTCTATTCATTGTACATACCATTTCTGAAAGACAAGAGAAGTCAATGCCGTCGCTCTTGAGTTTATTATATAAACTTGGAATGAGATTAAGTTGGCTATCGTTTTTAAAATCTCCTTCAGCCCACTTTTTTAATAAAATTTTCATCTTTTCCGCAATTTTTGGCTGCGGATGATTTATTAGTTTCTTAATTTCATTTTCAAACTCTCTTGATGCAATTTCTAAATGAAAATTTTTGCCACAGTTACTGGCACAGGCATCCAATAACTAAATGAGAGAACAGTTAAATGTTACTTTTCGTTATCTCATATGTGGAAGAAAAGTAATATGGTTTCCAACTTACTGTTATGGCTTGTATCACAATATGAGGGTCAGTACAGTTCAATCGTTTTACAATTGATTTTAAACAATCCTTGGCATTTTCCGACGAATGGCCTACTCTGTCGCATATTTCCATAATCTGTCCCCATTCTTCGCTTGTGTTCTTTTCATCTGTGGCACGTTCTGTTTTGAAAAATTGAAATTAGTATCGGTATTGAAAAACAGTGTCAATCACTGAATAAAAAATATTATCCAGATATGCATATAAAAAATTGAGAGAACAAATTTAATACCTAAGAACAAAGAGGAATACATTAATAATAGAAATAACTATGAAATGAATGGTAAAGGAAATTTGGAAAATCAATATTATCATCGAATTAAAGAGCCATTGAACTATCGACGAAGTCTTATGACTTAATTACAGTCAAGTACCAACACGTTTCACGATGACTAATACTTTGAAAATATAACCTTCAACAAGTTACGATAGCTTAATTCCGTGATCATTTCGAAGTATGTTATCATAGCATTGTTGTGGTGCACATGCGAGCAATTAGCTGTAATAAAATTAGGGTAAACGAATAAAATGCTGTTGCTCACCAACATCAGAGTCGAAAGGCAAAAGATTTTGAAACAGGCCCATTTTTGTACAAAATTTTACGATAAATTTACACGCACAATCCTGTCAATGCACACTAACACGCAGTGCTGCTCCCCCTTTTGTCATGTATGCAGCTGATATTTATTTACAAATCAACGTCGGATGACTAACAACATCCTAATCTACCGTAAGAGCCATTTTACTTTCGACTGCTCGCAGCTGCCAAACAGCGATGTTTTTCGATAAATATCGAATTATGTGTATGTCGATCAACGTTAGGTTAGGTCAGGAAATTTTCCGTCAAGAAAATTTTTTATTTCGTCCTCAACATAGAATTTACTGAATTTCGACTCGTGAAGAAAATAAAATTATTTCAATTCCATTGTAAGTATTTTTAAATAAAATATAATAATCTCATAACCGAGACAGAAACAAAAATACAAAAACAAAAATGACAGAAACAATGTCTTTCGATATTCGATATCTCGATGTCATTACACCTATTGTATTTTAGTGCACCCTACCGGTAAACATGTGAACCCAAATAGGAATTTCATCAATTTGAAATTTAAAATAGGATCGCATTCAAAAAATTTTAAATATTAAACCATCATTTCAAAATATTTTTATTAATCTATAATTTTCTATGTCGTATTATTTAAGTTAGTTATGCGTTACTCATAAAACAACTTTTAATTAAAAATTAGTTTAAAAATAAATTTATCAGACAAAAACAATAAGATCAGTCTTTTGTTACTCAACCATTCGTAATAAATTATACATATAAACGATTAAACGCAATAGATAAAAATATTCATTAAAGAAATACATAGTGAATAAAAACTAGGAAGTGTTTTTTTTCTTTCTTATCCCAATACGTTTAAGAAAATTTAAGTTTACGAGATTTATACTTAACCTTGCGGTCACGTCCTCGTTCCAAATACCCGATTCGCAAAAATGTACAAATTTCAACCAAATCAAAAGTAGACTCATAATAAAAAAAATTTCAAAAAACAAAATCTGAAGGCAGAAAAAGAGTCAATTTTGGTATAAATGTCGCAACTGCATCGCTCCATTCAGTTTTAATCGATAATTTATCGAGCAAAAGTTCAACTAAATCGACTTCTAGTATGTCGAAAAAGTCTCTGCTTGCATTTCTCGCGGCGATAGCAATATGTGCTTATTGCTTCAAAGCGTGTAAGTTCGCGCCCGAGGTTATCTAAAGTATTATTAAATATCATTTTCCGACAATTTTTTTTTCAACAGCAAACGCGGCGATGGTGAAGCACCAAGGATACAAAGGTGTCGCCCTCGCGGATATTGATCATACGAAAAACGATGGGCATCGACATTTCGCTGGTTGGTACAACAAATTAATTATTTATTACATCACAATGATAATAATAATGTACAGAAATAATCAATAACGAAAATAACGTCCTTATTTAAATTACATACAATTTTGAATAATAATTTATTTATTATATAATTCATAATATAATTTATTTTTCTTTTAGAAAATATTCGGCCACGACGATCACTCGCTGGTGGAAATAACGGACCAATCGTCAAGATATTCCAAGACCAAAATTTCGCGCGCCATGGTGCATCAAATTTTTAAGATACACACACAGCATTCCTGACTAACGTTTTGTCCGATAATCAGTTAAGCCCAGTTAACTTTATTGCGCTTTACATCACTCTATTCACGTTCACGCAAATAATTTTTGTCGAATTAACTGAATATTCAATTTGATTTTTTTCTGAGTGTGCAGTGATGAAATTTATTAATCTTCGTTTTTTTTTTAAACAGTTAACACATCCTCGAATCAAGGCAAACCAACTGTTGAATCTTCCGTATAGTCCCTCCAGTCTGTAGTGACAAAGGCAATGTATAATTTATAATAAATAAAATTTTAAATAAATCGAAGTATTTCTGGTATTTTGTCATATTATTCGAAGTATTCACGTTGCCATCCCCGATCGTATTTCCCACCACATTTTCTCGGTAGTAGCAAACTTACACTATCAATATTTCCAATCGTTACAATTGTTATTAAAACACGACATACCGATGTGAATTGATCAGCCTGAAAAATGACAATAAAAGGGTTCGACCGATTGAAACGATAGTTAGTGCAATTTTGCCTTGACAAGATAAGTAAGAACACAAAAATGAGCTCCCGTGGAAAAATGTATATTTTTCATCTAATCATGTTTGTGGTCTTGATTGAGGTGAGTTTACCCTCACATTTATTTCAATATATATAAATCAATAAATTATCAATTTACAGAATCTGGTTTGGTCTCTTAGTCTGGGTAACCAAAGTTAGTTGCTCTCATAAGAAATAACGAATAATATTAATTAATCTTGATAATTAAAAATTCTAATAATATAATATATAGATAATATGCCGAATGAAAATCCTCACTGGACAGTCAGAACGAAGCGTGTGGAGAAAGAATCGCCTGCACCTCCGAATGAGATCGATCTAGATAATTTTTATTCGACCTTGAACGCAAATTTAGAAGAGTCAGCGGACTCGATTAGAAAAATCGAACGTATTAAAAAACTGTGGCCCTTCCTATTTCACGGAGGCAAGAGTCTCAAAACTGTGGCAGATTTTGATAACGACAGTCAACAAGTTGTAAGCAAAAATCTTTATTTTCTAAAGCGAATGAAAATTTTTTCTCAAACTATTTTAGACTCAATTGGGAATCGCAAAGAAGGAATATGATAAAGATTTGAATCACTTTAACGTCAAGGATAATAATATTACCGATGTTTTGGTAAACGATGTGTGGTTGTTGGATGAACTTGTGACCGATATTATTCGTTTATTTTTGAAAGAAATATGCAGGTGAGATTGTTCATACAATAAAAGTACATAGTATATGGTTCATAAAAGTTTTATTATTTTCGTAATTGGTATTGATTCCAGAAGACGTCATAAGAGAACAACCAATGATTTAACTTTTAATGAAAAATTCTCAAAGAATGAATTGTAGACTTATAATTATTCTCTGTGTATAATTAAAAAGTTTAAATAGCAAATAAAATAATGTGTCACTCTATCCCTATTTCTACAAGCTTATTACCACATAATCATCTAGCAGCGAGTAACGAACGATTCGAAAGTTTGGTCGATACCATATAGTTGCCTGTGACAACACGACTCTTCTTATTTGGACTTCGTCTCAGTGCTTTTTCATAAAAAAAAAAGGTAATTTTTATCAATTTTTGAGCTATCTTTATCGCACCTCACGTAAATTTAATTCACGTAAAAATCGCGAGATCGGTATTGCGAAAATAAAATTCAGACAAATTAAATTTTTCACTGTATCGGCTTAAAGTAATCTCGCTTGGTTTTTCTTCCATATTCTAAATGTTGACTAAACGTGACAAATTCGAAATTTAGATACCGAGTCGTAGAAAGAGAGATGCTAAAATCGATTAAATTTTCGAAACGATACCAGACAACGATTAGAGGTAACAATGTGCTATAAATAGTTGGAAAGAAAAAGTAAAAAAAGTGCATAAGTGGTACTATAGCGACAGCTGACATGAATATAAGAATAACTTTTATCCGTGTGTTCGTTAATCGAATACGATAGCTCCGAGAACTTAAATTCGAGCATGAAATACAGTTTCGTAACGGAAATGATCCAATCTCGACTCGATCGATAAAGACTGTAAAATTTTACGTAAAAATTAATCTCGAGTGCTTCCGAGACATTGTATTATGCTGCAATTCGGTTTTCATACTCATAAAAAATTACATCTTGAAGATTACGAGAACTCTGAAAGCTCGAACGCTCCTGAAAGATGGCAACCTTCCTACATGTTGCTATTCGTATTGCATAATGACAGGCGCTTCGGAAAGAAAAGTTCGCAGTGAACAACTGTATCGTCATTCATAGCGTACCTCGCGAGTTTCGGAAGTGGTTTTTTTTATCATTCTGCGTTCCATATTAAGGATATCGTCGGATGGGAAAAGTTTTCGCGTAGTACCCACGCGTAACGAGCCCTCGACACGCACAACTCGAATTGGTTTCTCCGGAATCACCCTCACGAGCACATAAATAACACCGTGAAACCCAACAACCCATCGCTATCCACATGAAACGATATATCATGCTCGCTCTTCATCATCGATATATTTCACAAACCGGACCATGCGAATTATTCCCAATTCTCTCTCAAGAAAAAACATTAAATCACGACAATACTTTTTCCGATCTCAAATATATTTTCAACCGTGATATGTTGGGACAAGTAGGTTACTGGTAAATTATTTATTATCGATCAATCGGATTCACGAGCTCCTCTCCAAAAATTTAAACAAAAAGTAGATGAAAAGATGAATGAAATGAAAAAAATGTTTTCGGGATGTCTAAAAATAATTTTAGATTCGTAATTAAAGGAAATTGAATTTTTCGGTTTTTGAGTCGTTGAAAATGTTGAAAGGTAGGAAAGTAGAAAAATGTGCGACTCGCGTAGCGTCGCGACGACGGCGACGAGCGCCGGCGCGAAGACGGACAAGCAGCAGCGAGCCGGCGCGATGCTGATGAAAAGCGTATCGCTGTTCCTGACGAGCGGACGCAAAGCGACGGGCAGCACCTCGAGGAGGCAGCTGTCGAGTTCCACGACCAAGAACGTGTTCAGGAAACGCAGGAGAATGCCGGACAGCGGCACGACGAGGTACTCTGCGTACCTTGCCAAGGTCATGGATTCGTTGAAGAGAAGAACAAAATTCTCGAGGCAAGAATTAAGTTATTTCGTAAATTGAGAAAATTATTTTTTGAGAAAACTGAAACAGGATGATGTATTCCTGATATTTTACAGAGTCGAGCTCGATGCCCTTTACAGAATTTATAAAAAATTATTATCGAATGGTCAGCAACAAGTTGGGACATCGATTCCCAGCGGAAGAACACATTCGGCGTCGAACGAGGTGAGAAATTCGATTGTTTACACGCTGCGAAAGGAATTTTGAACCAATTAAATATGCATTCATAGGTATACTGTCAAGAGGATATTTTATTGAGTGAAATAATTGAGTGGAAAATTTATTTGTTGATTTAACAATTTGTCAGATTGAACGATTTCATCAAACTGTCAAAATATTCTCTTAACAGTATATGAATGCATATTTAATTGTCAACAACATTTTTACCCAGTTTAGTACAAATTTTAATTTTAATAAAACATTAAAAAATTTTATTTGGTATGTTTTTTCAGGGTATCGATAGAAATATATTTCGCGAGGTGCTTCACAATACATTCAACGTATTGACAGAAGATGTTTTGATCGAGAGGATGTTTTGCAGCTGGGATCGAGAGAGCGAAGGTACGATAAGACTCGAGCCTTGGATTATCGGTCTCGACGTATTTCTACGTGGCATCCTGCGCGAAAAAATGGAGTTCTGTTTTCGTGTTTACGACCTGAACAATGACGGCTTCATCACGAAGGACGAGATCTTCATTTTGTTCAAGTCGGTGTCATCGTTTTGTGAACAGCAATAAAAACAATTTGAAAAAAATATTAATTTGTCAACAGAAACTGTTTGCTCAAACAACCTGGAGAGGAGGACCCCGACGAAGGAGTTCGCGATTTATCGGAGATGGCCCTGAAGAAGCTCGACGAGGACCACGACGGTAAAATATCGTTTCGGGATTACGAGATTGCCGTCAAGAAGGAGCCGCTTCTTCTCGAGGCATTCGGTCAGTGTCTGCCAACTGTAGAAACCTGTAAAACGTTTTTAAAATCTTTGCAATCAACTTAGGAATAATTGCGGTTTAAATAAATTGAGTCAGTGAATGTAATCATGGCACCTGCCGTTTATTTAAAACAAATTTGATAGTAATCGTAATTACAAACAATAATAATGACATTATCGTTAAAAAATATGCTCGAGTTCGCCATTCGCGGCATGTTTTCCTGAATCAGTCTTAACCCCTAGATTACGCAAATTAAAAAACAAATTCAAACGCAACGTTCTCTTTTCGAAAAACCGAGACGAAGAAACGTGAAACGTCACGAACCCTCTTGGGATATATACAGCATATATATATATATATATGTGTATATATA
>NCVS01001634.1:0-46007 GCA_003055095.1 Goniozus legneri | reverse complement strand
GGGTCAGGGCCGTAATTACCCGCTATATATCGATATAAATCACGGGCTTACCTCTGAGGCTCGGTTTTTTCGCGTCTGGCCGCTTCGGTGGCGTCCTGCTCGTTGGTAATCTCGTCGGAAATGCGAACATTCCTATACTGACCAGCATTAGCATCGCCGATATCAACACCAAACCTGAATGGAAAACGCATTAGAGTTAATCGATACGTCGCATTCTTCAAAATTTTAGTTTTAAGTTAGAGTGAATATTCAGGGATACTCGCGAATTTTTTTATCAAAAAGAGGACATTTTTATATTAAATTTCATAATTTTTCAATCAGCTATCTTCTAAATTGTTGAAACAGAAAAAAATCTGTTTATTCGGCAGAAATAATTGACGGGAAGAGAAAAAAATGCCGAAATCTCGGTTGTCGCGTGTCGCACGTGAAAGCGATAAAAAAGAAGCGCTCGCGGCACCGAGGAAATTCGTCACGGTCCCCCGAGCACCCGATAAAACACGCTTCTGCCGAAATCGCGCGAACAAGCCGCTATTATTAAACCGCGAAGACGGGCGTAAAGAAGAGAAAAAAAGAGGAAACTCGACATTTGCGCAGCGAGAAAAGAGACTCGGCAATATTTTCGTTTCTCGCAACACGCGCTCCCTCGAAAAATGGTATTTTTACGCGCGCACGCGCTACCAGCCAGCGAGGCCTCGACGATATTCGCGCACGCGCGAATCACCCCGCTGACAATTTACAGAATCGTTATTATTTTTCCGTCAAGAAAGAAACATTATTGTAATTAACGTTTTGAAAAACTGAGATCTAATTTGATAATTAAAATTTTGGATGATTTAGTTGTAATTTGTAATTTTTCTTTATTTGAAAAAATAAAATGCCGGCTTACGCCTCTGTACTTCTTACCGAGCCACCAGGCACCGACCCATCTTGGATCCTTAGGCGTGATCTGCGGATTAACCGATAAATCCGCGTAAAGCATCGTGCACACCGAGCCGAGGATGAAGCCCAGTGCCGGGCCGAGTATCCGCACGCCGATCGTAATCGCTGTCGAAAAAAAGGAACCATAATAAATTACCGCGGACCGTTCCGCAATATCGGCCGGTGTTATCTCTCGACGCGAATTTCGTCTCGAAAAATAACCCGAGACGAAATTTCGAACCATTTCGAAGCTCTTCGGGATTTCTCAATTTCTTGAATATTTAGTCTTAAAATTTTTCATTTGATATATGGAAATGTTAAAGTCAATATAACGATATATGTATGTATTCATTTTGTCAACGTACCAAAGTACAGAGGACTCTCTCTGCTGGCTACATTATCGTCTATGTAGGGAATACCAAGCGTATAAACCGCCGTCTGACCCATTCCGACTCCCAACAACGAGACGAAGAAAATCGCCAGCACCACGGTCGTGATTTTGTTCTGTATCCTCTGTTCCGTCAGGAAATCACCCTCGCAGTATTCGGCGGAGTCGGTTTGTGGTGTGGTGGTCGCGAGGAGTAATCTTGAAATTTGATATTCTCATTACTCGTTTATATGTACTACTCAAAACAATTAAAGGGACACTTTCATACAATTAATTCGACTAAAAATCATCAAATCGAATTGAATTTCAAAAAGGAAGATTCAAATTTCAAATAAATCAATTCATCGATTAAATTCGATCATTTTTAGCAAAGATGTGGTCATGCAAAAATGATACTTGTCCCCTTAAATTTTTTTAGTAGTTTAGTTAAAAACTACAGAAATATTTTTCAAATTTTGGCGTAAATTACCCATCGATAGTCGAGTTGTCCAATCGTTCCTGAAACTTGCACAGATTGGCAGGAATAGGATCGGTATTGTTTGGTCCACCCCCCTCGCCACCGGGACCAACACCGCTAAAAAGCATCTCGTTCTGATGGATCAGCTGATCCCCGAAGATGAAATGCGGCATGGAGCAGGTGAAGGAGCTCACCGCGAAGAGTATCATCCCCCAGGCTATCCACTTCGGCCGATGACCCTGACCTCCGTAATAGGTGAGCAGTAGTGACGAGCCAATTTGACCGATCTCGGTTGCCGACATTATTATCCCCGTCGTTTTCGATTGAATTTGAAAGAGCTTCTCGATCGTCGTGATGACGGACACGAAGTACGTGTAGTACATGCCTTGCAGCACCTGGTGTCATAAATTGATATTATTTTCTCGTGCTATATAGTCTAGACTTGGTTCAGATAGGATTCAAAGCGACTCGAGAATATAAGACGTAGTGGTTATTTGAATGTTTTCAAATAATTTAACACTAGGTTTACGAAACGCGCCGTTTTGACTCATTTCCAGTTTTATTAACGCATACTTCATGCAAATATGAACCTCTTCTTCTCATTTGAATTAATAATTTATAATCAATTTTTTTTAAAGAAAATTTATAATTTCGTTATTGTTTAAAATTCAAACATTCTTGCGAAAATGCCCTACAAACAAATTTTGTAGAATATACTAAATATTTATTTGAATGTAAAAATATCCGTAAAAAAAACCTAGTGTTAAAAGGTCCTACCCCTATTAGGAAAGCAACTCCACAGCTTTCTGAATCCTATCTGCAGAAAAATTCAAATAGATCCAACAAACCCAAGTGAGACAAAATGTGACCAAGAATGCTTGCTTGGTAGCGAAGTACTGGAGCCACTGCGGCCTAAACGGGCCCCAACCGCAGGACACGTCGGCATCGTCGAACTCGGTGTTCAAACTGTTGGACTTCTCGTCTTGGATCGCGAGCTTTCCGTTGTCAGCGATCTCGTGAATCTTCCCGTTCGGTATCGAGCCGTTGTTATTGTGCTGCTGCTGTTGCTGCTTCGCGCATATCAGTCCGTTGCCGTTGCTCAGCTTCGACGGTATAATCGTCAACGACTCGACGTTGCCGTTCGACAACACCTGGCCGTCTTTCCCGGCCATTTTTTCGTTATTTCGGCTCAATCGTGCCTCGTCTCCTCCTCGTTTCTTCCCCTCTCGCCGCTCGTGCGAGCCCCTCTCGCCCCCTCGAGACGAACCGGGCACTCCGGTCCACGTGGGAGGAACTTCGCGCCCTCCTCAGGCAGGCCAACTCGCGCGCATCCGCACCGGCGATCTGTAACGTGAGAGAGAAAGGGAAATGAGATTCGACTTGCCGATACGCTCGCGTAATAAAAGCTTACGATGGCCCGCGATCGGCGAGAAAAAAGAACTCGCTGAGATTTATCGAGCCCTCGAATTTTGTGCTTTTGTTGTTTCTCTTTTTTTAATTACAGAAAGATGATTTTATCCAACTCGTGATCTAGATTTGGTGCGAAAATTGACCGTTTTCGGCTCTATCTACGAGAATTTTTTGTGGGTAATTATCGCGAGACGTGCAACGACCGATTCTGGAGAACGATGTGGCTCGTTTGGGGTTTTATGAGACGAGCCTTTTTATGGGCTTCGAGTTGTCATTTTTCAGAGGCCACTAAGGATCGTTATCGCAAAAAAATTTGTAGAATACGTGCTTTATAACTTGTCGAATCGATTAAATATTTAACCAGCGGATGCTGGCTTCAAAAATTTTAAATTCTTCTCGGTATTGAGGTAAGAATATTGTATTCTCTTTTTTTAACGATTGTAGAAATTTTTCAGTCGAACAGTCGAAAGCGGGCTTACTCGGAATACCTCGCCCGATTTTACACATCGAGTGCAAAAAGAGAATGAAAAAAAAGGTAATCTTATTCGGAAAAGGAATCGTCCAATAGCAAACTCCTTTCTCCGATGTAACAGCTCGACGCGCCGGTACAAACGCGCTTCCTCTCGCTTTCAACGGCGTGCCCGACTTTCCTCGTTTCCTCCTCTACAAAACGCGAACTCGATTTTCACTGCGAATCACGTAGAGCCGTTCGAGCGCGGTAATCTAGCCCAGGTAAGAGTGGACTAATTAACTCGTGACGCTAATCGCGATATCGAACCGTGGCGAAATTTTCCTCGCGTTATTAGAATAAACATATATCGGGTGTCTTAGAATTATTGTCTTCTTTGCAATGATTTTTAACGATGACAAACAATTGCATTTACAACTTTCGTCATTCAGATTTTTATTAAGCTCTAAAAAACAATATTAAAAAAATTCTCAACACTGAACAATGTGCAAGCAGTGAATGCGATTAGCATGTAATTCGCTCGCTTAACTCGGAAAGCGAATAAATAAATCGAGCCGAAAGTGGAATGTACCCTCGAGCGCGATCCCAAGAAATTCTTTTTTATCGCAACGCTAATTGGCAGTATATCCCGAAAAATCGGCAACGAGTTCGTTGAACCGGCGTTAAAATCCCGAGGAAATATTTACGCGCGAGGGCAGAGATTTTCGCGCGAGAAACGCGCTCGTTTTTAATGACCGCGCGTGGATTATAAACGACTTACCGGGTGCACCGGTTAACTGACCTTTGGGCTCGCCGCGGTTCTAAGAATACGAAATATGTTTACATTCTTAGCGCGATTTTCCTACGCGCCATTGACCTGATCCTGTTAGGCTCTAATCGCTAAATCAACTCTGGCCGATAAAATCCTTCGATAAAGGGAATGGGATCTATATTTGATCTAAAATGTCAAGCGTTCTTGCGATGAAAGTATATTTTTCATAAAAGTTTCTCAATCTATTCTTCTAGAAATCGATCACATAGCCACGTTTGAGAATTCAAATGTTTTGTGTAAATCGAAGAGTTTTATTCAATTTGACGACATTCAATTTTATCATAGCTAAATATAATTTTAGTGCGTTCGTTGCTTTCCATATTCGAGAATGCGAAGAGCGCGAGGATTGTCAAAAAATTCAGTTTTTTTCACTCTTCGCGGTTCGTATCGCAAAGCACGCGAGCTCGAGAGTCAAACGAGTCTCTGTGTGTGGTAGAGAAGCAGAGAGACTTGGTCTAGGTCGCCTTTCACTGTCCTACTAACGCTAGTCGGGCCATTCCGGCGCTGCACCTCTCAATGCCAGACTGTCTGCCTCGTTCGCGCCGAACTTCTCGCGACAAAGTCGCGCTCCTCGTGCTCGTTACACTCGTTACACTCGTTAGACGCGCCGCGAGAGTGTATCGGCGTGACATCGCGGAGAAAGTGGAACGCTCTCGGTTCTTGCGTAATTCGTTGACTCACGGATAATCGCGAGATTCCTCTCGGAGGTACGAGGGAGGCGAAAAATTTCGTTCTCGCGAGCGCCGGAAGTCGTAGACGCGTGCTCGCCGCTCTAGTATTCGCCCACTTCCGTCGATGCATCGACGTTTTCACTGCGCTCTAATTACGCTCGAAAGCGTTGCCCAACGCGATACCGCGCTAACGCCGATGAGGGGAAAAATCGCTCGAGAATGTTTAATAGAAAATCTATGAATTCGTTTTAGAAATGTTTTAAAAAATTGACAATACAAAAAATTAGTTGAATGAGAAATCGCACGAGAATGTTGAATAGGAAATCTACGAATTCGTTCGACAGATGTTTCAAAAAAATTGACTACATAAAAATTGAAAACGGAGAAATTCTCACAGTTGAAATTTTGCAATCTTTCTCTCGGCTGCACTCGCCGTAATTTCGAGACGATTGAAAAGTGAAAAAAAAAAGAAGAAAAACTTGGTTACGGGGCGCAACCGCAAACGCGTTACAACCAACCGCACGCTCATCGGCAATTTCCGCGCTATTAATTAGCCCCTCGGACTTCGAAGTCGACTCGTTAGAGGCGGATTCGGCGAGTCGTCCGCGACCGTATCGGGATAAACTCGCCTTTGCGCGCAACTTTCTCCGCGATTGTCGACAAAAAAGGTTATACACTCGCGTGATTATTCCGCACACGTAGTTATATACATATATATATATATATATATTTAAGAATTTCATTTCGCAAATTTTTTTATTCTTTTTAAATTCACCGAAAATTTTCACGATTATTATTTATATGATTTTATTAACATTATGCGAATTTTATATCGTTTTTTCTCAATTTCAATTGTTTCGTCGAATCGACAATAACATTTTTTTCAAACATTTAATAATTTTGTAAAAGCGTTCATTGATAGTTCGTTACCAGCAAATCACTCGCAGGACGACTCCGTTCGGTTTCCTGAATACAACAACGAAACAAATCGACGAGCCGTGTAATAGCGACACAGTTTCCGTTTTAGTGGCTATTTTTTTTTTTTTTTTTTTTTTAATTTCACAGTACTCCGCCCTTTCACGGCCAATTGCCTTCAGCCTGTATAGGTTTTTGTCGTTGCGCGCGGCGCTCCGTCCGGCTTATGCTAATAATTAGCGCACCTCGTAACTCGCGATAATGAAGGTTGCCTCGTCGGCAGGTTCTCCATATTCCGTTTCGAAAATCGGGTCGAACGAAATATTTCAACTTCGGAATTCCATTTCGCGAAATTTTACGGTGGGAATTGGAAATCGCGATTTTTTTCGCAAATTAAAAGCAAAAATTTGTTCATTTATAGAATGGTATTTTTCATTCTCTCGACTGCGAGAAATTGCGCGCTCGATGAATTCATTTAATTGAAACTTTTGCTCCAATTCTAGTCTCTCTTCCTTTGATTATTTCCATCCTCGAATTGAGCCAGCCAATTAAAAACGGAGACGCCAACTCGTTTCGGCGTCGTACCGTCTTCAATTACGCGCCCGTCGATTTGATTAAGCGGAAACGCGCGCGCGGCTCTCGCAAATTGAGATTAATACGTGCGTAAAACCCGAAATCATCCGCGTCGTAAAAATCTTTGTCCGTCTCCACGACTTAATTCCATTTTTCGAGACAAACCTCGGGGCTGGCTGTAATTTCAGGTGAGAATAATCGCTCGGATTCTCTTATTTTTATTTTACCGAAAATATTTGAATTTCTCCAACGAATAGACGACGTTAAAAATATTATTTCAGTTCGCGAATGACGTCAGGCATTCTTCATATTGTGCAGCGTAACCTGCGAAAAAATAGCAAGTCGAATTTTCCAATTCTCGTAACTTACAGATTACTTTTGTTTTTAAATTTCAGAAATTTGCTAACAGTGCGTATACTTTTATAGATAAGGAACGATTCGAGATAACACATCGCTGGGCAAACAACTAGAGAGATCCTCGAAGTCTTTCGAGCTGGACTGACTGGACATAGACCCTGCAATGTAATAATAGATTGTATTCATGGTCGAGGCTCCACCGCAAATTACGTACAATCATACGCTCGCGCGCTCACTCCAACCCTCGATATGTGTATACGCGTGTGTACAGCCGTAAATGGAGAAAAAAAAAGAATTACCTGTACCCAGCGTTTCTTCCTACAATTTTTCCGTCGTTTCATTTTGGCAAATAACAAACCGAGAGGCGTGCGGTGCATCGGCTGATTGCAACCCTCGAATGCGATATAATACGTTCATTCTTTCTCTCCTGGATTCTTTTTCGTAAATCTGGGAGACTTCTGAAGTAATCAGGTGAAAAATGTAAAAAGCACATCGTTTTTTGGATTACGAAGGCAAACGTGTAAGTAGAGACTTGCATGTGCAACATTCTACACTGCAAAAAAATTTCGTACTGAATATTTATGTATACATCCAAATAAATATTTAATTCGATTAAGTGAATGATTGCTTACGATTAAATATTAGTTTAATCTTTGTATAAACAAGTATTTTCTCTAGCAAATTTATTTGAACGTATGCATAAATATTTAGTACATTTTACATTTTTTTCCAGTGTAGAATAACGAAGAATTGTGATTTTCGAACACCCGATACATGGGTGCACTGTTATGTCGAGTAGGAAGATATCAGAGGCAATCGGATAAAGGGTTGATGTACTCGGTGCCTCAAAATAAGAAATAGTAACGGTTAAAGTATGGAGGTGATTTTTAAACAGCCGATAAATAAGCGACACGGCCGTAAGATATCAAAAAGTTGGTGCACAAGTTGTAAACAAGTCGGTGCTCTCGTTACACGGGTTAACAGGTGAAATACAGCGAAATGAGGTGTTTTTTCGAACACTCGGTATGTATCAGCTTGTATACCTGTATAGACGACGAAGTGGGTCGAGGATGCGCGCGCGCATCCAATTCCTTTCTCGCGCGCTAGAGAGTTTTTCCCCGTTTACCTCCACCGTCGACCCACTTCTCTCTCTCTCTCTCTCTCTCTCTCTCTCGTCCTTTTGTTTATTACGATTCCCAACCCCTCGCCGCGGACGCTGTTGCGCGATCGCGGAAAACTACGAGCTCGGATTTCTCCGCAGGACACTCCGGAAAATCGAAACCAGCTCGGATTTCGCTGTCCTCTCTTGGACAATAGTTCGCCATCCGCCGGCAGGACCGGAAAAATTTCGAGCGGAAGTGGCTGTTAATTGCGAAACGAAAAAAGCAATTCGAGTGTGGAATGGGCAGCCGTGCGTGCACACGTGGTCGCGCATCGAGACGCGTAAATAAGCCCGTGGCTGCGGCAGACGCGGGTCGTTACGTCGGCCTCTCGTAGCGAGACGTTCACGCAGAAGCGAAAAACAGCGCGTACGCGTTGTGTTACGCGAGAGAGGGTAGAGAGGAGCGCGCAGGTGTAACGTCGGCGCACAGGTGTACACATTGTCGCCCCAGTCGTTGAATAATTATTTTTTAAAAATAACTTAGCCTCTTACGACACGCACGGGCGATGAAAAGGTTAATAGCTGCGATTCCATGAGGAAAATTTTCGCGAAATACATACGTCGCGCACGTCATAGACGATGTTTCGCTCTCTCGCTCTCCTTTTTGAAATTGGACGTGTGCACCGAGGATTAGTTTTCTTGCGTCCGAGTTGAGAATTAGGAAGGTCGTTCTCTGATTTGCTTAATCTCCAGCTACTAATTATTTACGTATATTATTATATCATCTCGCTTAACACCGAAAAAATTATTTACTCATACTACTACTAATTCGACTGCATCATAAATTACGGAAATAATTGATTTAGCGTTGAATTCGCTAATATTACACTGATTAATGAGCAATAAATTGAAAAAATTGTACTTAGAAAAAGCTTAGATGTCGATTTCTTCCTTTTTCACGAAACATCGAATGGAGAAGAAAAATCGATTAATTATTCATACTATAATTAGCGTAATTGAGTAATGATTGTTGAATGCGCGTTCATCGCAACGAATAGGAAAATGCACTCGGAATTCCTCTTTTTTGTCCCGACGCGAGTGTATTTTTTTTTATAACGCAATCGGGTAGCCAATAAACGACGCGAGCTTGCTCGCGGCGAGAGTGCGAGAGGAGGCCGCGGGAAATGAGGTCTTTCGGCGATAATTTATCTGTTTAGTTAATTCAGCGAGTTTTCTTCGTTGGCGTGCAAAGCGCGAGCGAGATGGAGCGGCCGGAGCGAGTCTCGGTGATAAGATACAAATAATATCGCGCTACCGCGAGGCCGAAGACAAGAGTTTACTATACTCGAGCAATTCGAATATAGGGTGTCCTGTAATCTTGCGTACACGAAACGAGTCCCAAAATTTTCTAATTACAAATTCAGTTTGTATTTGTAAATATTTAGGTAATCGGGCAGAATAGTTAAGTTTAGTTCAACGCTGCGGTTTGTATTTTTCTGTTCCCGAAGGAAAGTGGGAAACTTGTAATAGAGCCCCGAGGAGAAAATCGAACGAGAGGAAAAGGAGGAAAATGAGATCTTGGTAGATCTGCTCGAATGACCTCGATAGCGAGAGATATAGAGACTGGCGAACATCGGATCTGCATAATCGTCGATGCATTGGAGAAAATTTCTTTTGGTTTCTGCCGAGGAGTGTGTTATTCTCGATTTCATTTCGACCCAACCGAGGCGGTTCTCAAAAGCGAATTCGAAAGCTCAATTGGTGTATTGAGTTCAATCGAACGCAGTGGAATATTCTGTTTTTGTTATTCAAATTTAAAATGTCTACTCTGCTACTGTGTACTGCTAAAATGTAATTGAGAATAAAGTTGTTAAACAATTTATTTCTATAAAAAACTTTTTCGTACACAATTTCATTATACGATTTATTAAATAATTACGAGTTGATATAACATTGAAGCAAGAGCGAGCATATCTTATGCGTCACTCGCGCTTTTCCCAATTAAACGAATCGCCCCGGTCAATTGAACAAGAATTCCGTACGGCTAGACGAGCTAGTTTGTACGAGAATGTGCGCGCACACGCGCGTTGGAAAATATAAAAGGATTGCTATTTTCAAAAGTCGCACGAATGAAAATCTCGACGTGATACGCGTAAAGTTGAAAGATAGCTTGGGCAGCGCGCGCGCACGTGCTGCACACACACGTACGCGAGAGAGGCTTCGTCATTCAGATGTGACCCAGTTGAACGCGCACGGTTCGCCGACACCGGGAGTGCCACCCCCGACGCGAAACCATAAATATGGATAATACGAGCCTCTATCGTTCCCGTGGTTTTCACTCCGATTCCGCTTTTCATCCGAGACCCTCTCCGCGATAGCACAATTCTCATTTTCACTGCGAGAATTGCGCACCAAGAGGAAAACATTAGCGAATTAAATGGCCGTTATAATATTTCCCAGCAAAATTCTCATGTAAAATATTTTTCTCTCAAATATAAATACTACATTATTTTTGTTTTGTATATCAAAAATTTTCCGTATGTATAAAAAACAACTTTTCATAAACAGAAGTTTAAGATTCGTTGCAACGAGAGAATCGTTTGTGTGAACACACAGAAAAAAAGGATCACTTGAATCAAGAGATATATACTTGATTCAAGAGAGTTATGCGGAAGAAAGAAAAATTCCGTCATCAAGAAAATAATTTCTCCATATTGGTAGAAAATTAAATTCTTGAATTGAGAATCTTTTTTCTTGAATCAAGTATTGCCATACTTGAACCAAATCTATTTTGTTTTATCCTAAGATAATTATTTCTCAAATAAAAAAAATAGTTTGAAAATAATAATAGTAAGTAATAATTTCTTGAATGAAGAATATATTGACTTATTCAAGGACACACATTCTTGAATCAAGAAATTCACGACTATTGTTTTTAAAATTTATTTCTTCATTCAAGAAAGAAAAAAAGACTTGATATTGGAAAATATATTTCTTCCGCATAACTTTTTTGATTCAAGTAATCCTTTTTTTCTGTGCAGTTCACTCTAAAGAGGCCCATTGTAATCGATCGAGAGGAAACAAATCGATGCGCAGTAGAATCGTCCGGGACGGGAAAACAGCGCGCGCACGCGTGCTCGTGTTCCATGAATATTTACGAGCGGATCAATACTTGCCGAAAATTGCCCCACGGAGGTACATGCGCGGTGTGTGTGTGTGCGTACGTGTGTGCATTCGAGTCGTATGAATCACGCGCTCCTTATTTCAATGCACGAGCGTGCTCCAGGGGTTACCGAACTGAAAATTATACTGCATAAACACCCGCAAAAAGAAAAACACATCGAATAACGCGAAACGGTCGAGAATCGGCTCGCGCTGTCGAAATTGACCGGAGAACAATTGTCCTAACGAGAAACCCATACATCGAGCTCGAAATATTTTCGAGGAAGAGAAAAATCGAGTTTTTGGAAGAAAAAATTCGTTTGATTTCGAAATCCCTTTGATCGTAAACAAAATGCATTTTCCGCTCAGAATTTCCCACACACCTTGTACATCTCCCGGTTGCAAAAATTCCGAAATATAAACGCGATACTCGAGATTGGCGAATTCGCAATGTCATGCGGGTACCAGCTTGTCCCGGTCAAATCGCCTAAACTCGCCACGATAAATCCACGGCAAACAAGAAATTTAATATAATTAGCGTTCGGCTAGATACCAAAAGCGCGTAAAATTATTGCAAAACGAATCGTTAATGAAAGATAGCGCTCGTCGTTTCTAAACACGCTGAAATGCTCAATTTTTATTTTACGAGCGCCCGTATTTTTGAGACTTTCCTCGCGAGATAATGGAAAATAATGAATTACAGTCAAGGATGACTGTAAACTCGAGAACGGAGGAAAACATTTTCACCTCGTCAGCCCGAAGATAATCGAACGATAAAAGCCAGCAGCGAGCCCGGCTCAGTGTCGAGGACCGAGATTTCCGTGAGCGTGGGAATTCACAGCGATTAGATAATCCGATTACGAATTTCGGATATTCAGGTATGCGAGGAGGACCGTATCGACGACGGGGAAAACTGTCGGGCTGGAAAAGCGATGGGAAATGATAAAACGGATAATGACTGCTACTCGACCTGGCTGGGTCCGAGTGCCGTCTGCTCGCTCCTCGAGAGTTTACATTGCGCAACGTGTCCCATCTGACCGCGACGTTTAACACACTTTTCTCGATCTCTTTTTTTTTGCCTTGAAGAACATTAGCGCAATGGATTGAAAATAGAATACACGTAATTGTACAAATTCGATAATTAAAGATAATTATTAAAATGCTGTTGTAAAAAATATATTACTACGAGAAGACTGAATACACAATCTCTCTCTCTCTCTCTCTCGTCTTCGTTTTTGTCCTCTCGGAACGGTTTCAGAGTGCAGACAGAGTGCACAGACCTACACCTGAGAGAAGAGGGGTGACTTCTAACGCAAATACAGCGAGTCGAAAACAACGCGTTGTATAAGGTATTCAACACGCGAGGCAAACGATAAACGTCGCGTAGATTAGGGTCGGCATTTGGCATCGGCGTGAATATTGATAAATGGAGTAATTGCGTCGATAGACAATGAGGGCGTGCGCATTGGACTGTCCACGAGCAATATACGCTGTGTTCTAGATTTATTTCAGTCTTGAAGTATTAGAAACTCGATCGTTGCAAGTATTGATCGATCAAAAATAAAGTGCTTACCTTTTTTCGACTGTACCTACAAGAAAAATATTTTAACAATTCCAATAATAACAAAATTTGGCAAGAATTTTTGTACTCTCATCAGAGAAAAATTCACCATCCAGAGGATCAGCGATAATTTCCGGACACTCCGTATATCCTCGTGGCTCGGTGGCGCGTACAACGAGACTGATTCTCCGATAAAAATTCGCGGCCTATATCAACGCGAAGTGAACGTAGCAACCAGTTTTCATAATACGTCTCTCGAAAAAACTGGTATCTCGACTCTTACCGCGACCGTGTTATACGCGTTCTGGAGAGGACGAGAAAAAATACGGAGGAAGAAGTACCTATTGACATTCTCGGAGAGCAGAAGAAAAAGAGAGAAAGAGAGAGAGAAACTACGGAGATTGATAATTCGCACTGGGGAGGGGGGAGTTTTATGGACTTTGCGCGAGTCGGCTGTAAATATTCTCCGGGAGTAAACATTGATGAATTCCGCGGAGGCCGGGAAACGCGAGTGTTCGATCTAAGCTCTCGGAGCTTGCGGCAACTGGGTCAACGAGGAACGCACCTGTGACTGCCGGCTGCACGCATGTGCGAGAACCGTTCCTCGCCGTTTGCTCGCAGAATTTTCCATCCCGAATATTCCTCCGTTTTTCGCGCCTCTAGCCGAAATTTATTGCTCAGAGTTTGAAATTTAAGGCAAAACCGAACATTCAAATTTTGTATAAATTTCCGAAATTATTTCAGTTGTGCATTTTAACGTATCGTAATTCGGGGTAAAGATTTCGCGAGCGAACGTTTAAACCGGTTGTAGTATATCTAGTGTTAAAGTGCGTTAATTCCAGCGTCGCGATCGTTAATCTTGTGTGGATTCACGCCGGACAAATTCACTGTCCACCTTCCGCGAAAGCGAGAAGAGGGGGAAGAGAATTAATGTGCGACTTATGAGTCGGTAATGTACGCACTCTCGCTCGCCCACGCGAGCTTGCGAAGTCGCTCAACTGGGTCAACGCTCCAACACATAAATATAAATACGTATGTATATAGTACGCGCTCGGTTAAAAATTTCACCTGCGAGTTTATGGATTTTCTTTTCGAGAGGTGGAACCGAAATTCGAGTTGTGTTCGAAAAACCCCATTTCGCGCGTTATTTCTAAAATATCGAGTATTGCGATTTAGCTCGGTCAATTTTATATTCCAATTATTTCACCTAGCGATTTATTCCTTTGACGGCATTCGAGGGAATATTCGGTTAATTCAAATTTCTTTCTCGGTACATACGTCACGCGATTTATGTATAGGCGACACGTTCGCTTACGCACTACCTCGAGAGTTTCTCGTGAGAAAACGAGATTTACGGTCGAGATGTTTCGGCCGCGAGGCACTCTGCCAATTCCCTCCTTATCCCCCTCCGCCCTCCGCCACCCCCTGCCCCCTCCACGTCGGATACGTGAGACCTTTAAATAAGAATATTATCTTCTACGCGGGAAAGAACCGCGAGTATCGGGCTTTCGTAATTTTCAAACACAGAAATCGATCGTAAACAATTTTTCTCTCACAAGCCGATAAAGAAAAAATATTTCTCCCTGTGATAGAGCAATCCAGAAAAACTCTCGTGGCGATTTTCACAATAAATGAGATCGTTCTGAAAAATGCAAGAACGAGAAAATATCCGTGCTTTGCGAAAACCCGACGCCAGTGGAAGTCGTTTTTTCGTCTGAGTAAATGTTTATACACGATATGACGTCGCACGATGGAAAATCGAAAACTCGACAGTAATCCTCGAATAAAAACTTGAAATAATCGATCGATGTTTTTTTTTTCATCGGTACGAATTTCATCCCAGTATTTTTCTAAATTCTTATTTTTACGATCTCCTCGGCGCGCTATCTAGAAATATATGTAAATATTCAAATTTCGATCGTGCTGTTAATTACGAAAAAAAAATGCTCGCCGTCGAAATTACCGAGTCACCGCGCCGGTATGCTCATGTACGAGTCCGAGATTTGTGGGCAAATATCGCGAGTGTGCTTTCGCGACGATAAAACGACACGATACACGTAAACACGGGATTAATTGAACGATTGCGAGACGTGAGCGTGAGTAATTCCCTGATTACGCGACGAGTGAGTGAATTCCGTATCGAAATCGGCCTGAGAAAATTCAAACGAAAAATTCTCGTTGTACGTGTAATTTTTCAATTTAGCTTGAATTTCTGTACGATATTCGTTCGAAAAACGAATATTCATTGCGCAACTGTGGACGACTCTCTCGATTCGATTATCCGTTTAGGTGTCGGGAAGGCGAGGTGTAGCTCGAAGGTGAACTCGTCGCGCGGATGATTAATAGACAAGTGCGATCGGTCGCGTTGCACCTTATTCGCACAGATGCATTTTCCAAGCCCTCTCCCCATTTATAACGCTCGTCGATGGCTCGTGACCCACATCCAACTTCTGCGTATAGCAGCTCGTGCGCCGGTTGCATACAACACCCACGTACTCCCCTATATAATCCGCCCACATGTACCCCTCCCCACCCCCCTTTCTCACGAGTGCACTGCTCATTGACGTGTCTCGATATCGCGAGGATATACCAGGAGAAAAAATTTCACGCTCCTAGCGTGATTGGATTGATTAAAGATTGCGATTTGAATCAACGATGTGTCAATAGTCAATGAACATTATTTATGAATATTATTACGTTACGACTAGTAATATTTAATTTTCCTCACTTTTCGTAGAGAAAAATCGAGGCCGGTTATCGAAGTTATAATAATTATGGCTCCTACCGAATTTTTCAGGCAAAATTCTTCCACAGGTGGGTCCCTTTTTACTTTTTATTTCGGAGAAGCGTGGGTGTGCGGAGAGGAGAAAAAATTCGGACAGCGTCATTCCTTCGAGGAATCGGGTCCCTAATCGGTTTGGGCGCTGTCCGTTCTCACCGGCCAACTTTTCGGCGACCCATCACGAGACGGCCACGTGCGGAAGAGTCGTTTACCTCTCGCACCCGAGCGCACGCTTCTCGGGCTCTCTCTTTCCCGCGCCTTTGATGTATATAGGTGCGAATCGAGTGGGACGACGATAACGTACATATATGTGTGTATATATCACGTACGAGGTTCGAAACAAGCGAGGGCGTCGAGAAAAGCGAAAACGAGAGAATGAGAAAGCTTCGAGAGAAGAGGAACCCGAGTCTATCGCGAGAAAGGGGGACGCAATTATATCACATTATTCAATGATATTCATATTTTATTCGAGTTCGATGTATACAATTTCAATAAAGATCGAATTAAAACAATGTGGAGGTGAATTGAATTTTACGAGTAAAGGTATTACCGTTCGGTAAAGGTTTTTTCTCGAAAAATATGGAAATTGATAAAAAAAAAATTACGCCCGTCGTGGTGCGTTCGCGTCTCGACCGGATCTGTCGTACGTGGGTACACGAACGGTTTTGGGACTCCTCCCCCCTCGGTTCCCCTTTTTCGTCGGTCAAAACGACGAAAGGGGGAGGCCCTCCCGTGCAGCGACTCGCCGCCGGCGACAAAACGCATCCTGCATACGAAAGTTTGTGTATATCTTCTCTCGCTCTCTTCCACCCTCTCTTCTAACTTTCCAGAAAGATATATTCGATATATGTAACAATAATTTATATCGAACTAACGTTAAAGTTAAACTTTTTAAAATGTAATAATACATGTTTTATATTTTATATTTTATTTGTATTTCAAAATTTACCCTCCCACTCTGTTCTCGCCGTTTTCGTTCCCATCTCCTTTTCTCTTTTTAAATGGAACGTAACTCGGAAACTGAATTTCGCGACTCGGAAACTTTCGATCCGAAATATACGAAACGCCTCGGTTCGAGCCCGATATCGTCGGCGGCTTCTCCGAAGCGCGCTCGGGAAAGAGAAATTCGCGAGAGTGTTTAATTCGCACGATGTTATTTACGATCTGCGCCGACGACGGGCGCAGTACTTCCTTTTTTTCTTATAAAACCGCTATTTACAGTGGCACGGTTGTAAATTAACATTTAAACTCGCTATTGTGCGCGCGCTGAGTTTATATCGCGTTATATACAGGGTGGCTTGTAATCATTCAACTTCTCTCTCGAATTGCAAAGTTTTGTGAATTAATGACCATATTATTAAAACGAAACCAGATGTATTATACAAAATTTCTCGGCTCCGTTTTATAACAGATTCGAGTACAGAATTTCTGAATGAAAAGTATTGAAATTCATTAACTAGAGTTATTACATGATGCACATACAATTCTTTCTGTTAAGACTGTCTACTCTTCGACTGTGAGTTTCGAATCCATTTCATAAGAGATTTAATGTGTGAGTACAGAATTTTTCAATGAAAAAAATTGAAATTCGTTAACTAGCGTTATTACATGATGCATATACAATTCCTCTTGTTACGACTGTTTACTTTTTGCGTCTGTTAGACGCGGTCGTGAATTGCGGCTCTAATTTCGATCGGAACGGCCCCGCAATTTCTCACCGTTGGAAAGAATTTCGCTGTAGCATTCGACGCGGTACATAAAATTTTATCGATGATTGTCGTTAGGCGCGAAACGCACGAAAAAAAAAACAGCAAACGCAAACGAGCCCCGAGGTTGAGAGTTCCAAGGCTCGCAGCTCGGCTCAAACGAGATCTAGGATTCTTTTTTCGTAGTCCTTTACGACGTTCGTCTTTCTAGTTATTGGCTTTTTCGAGGGAACTTCCTTTGACTTTTTTTTTCTTCTCCCGCAGGTTTCTACATCCACAAAGTGCTCGGCTAGCGAGCACCATTGTGTTGCACTTTGAAAAGCGTCTGCTTTATATATCTGCGTTCGAGTTTTTTAGCACCGCGCTGCGTTGCCAACTCGCGCGAGCCGCCGGTGTGTTACAGCGAATCGTCTACGTCGTAACGAGGATTTCGCGTCGATATTTCCTTATTCGAGTGCCGTCCCCCTCCTCGGCGCGAGGCTAAAACCAATTCCCACCGCGAATTTTCCATCCGGTGTATAAGGGGTGTTCCCTAACGAAAGATTCTACAGTCGACCAACCCAACCCGGCCGCGAAAGATAAAGCCTAGCGCTATAAGGAAAAATTATAGATCTCGACAAAACGAACAAAATCATATGCGATGAGTCACAATTATCTTCGGTAATTTGGTCATGAGTGCTGATTAAAACACCTGTCAAGTTACCACACCCAATTTGATAACATTTTATTAAAGTTCTAAATTAGTATACGATAGTTTCACAGTTGTGCACTCTTTCTCCTCGTATTTCAATTTACGTGGACTAGTTTGCAACTGTAGAACTATTCCTGTACCAATCCAAACCTAAAAAAGAACGATAATTTCTCCAAATTGGGTGAGCTAAATTCACATACCTTGCCAAGAAACGGACTTTATTTTTCGCCGGTTACGGTGTCGCATTCGTCATACGATACAGTAAAATATTTTACAAATATCGGTCTTGTGAAATCACAAATTTGTTAAAATATTTTATTGTTTGTTATTCTTCATTACCGTTATTCTTTTTTATTTAGTCAATACCAGACAAGGAACTTGGTTTCGCGAACGAATTGGAAACGAATTTCCCAAAAAACGGGCTGGCGTCCAATCCCAAACGAGCAGTCGTGAAAACTGCTCGCGATTCTCGTCCCCGCGAATTTCCCGACGCGAGCGAGTACCCGCAGCGGGTTAACGCCGGGGCGTTTTGTTTCTCGTTACGTAATAGACTGGAAATAATTTCTGCCGGTTAGTGAACCTCCGACTGAAAGTGCACGAAGAATGGGAATGAGAGACGCGCGAGAGAGCTCGCCGTAAAAGCTCGCCGGTTATTAAGGCCACGGTCATAAGAGCGCGTTTATGGACGAGCGCGAATTAAACGCCGGGATTAAACGCTCGCGCAATTTTATACTCGTCGATCGGATCGATGAGAATTTTCTTGGCTGAGAAAAGCTCTGAATTGTCTTTTCCGTTTATAGGCTCCCGGTTTTTATACGCACAGAGGACGAATAAACAAAATCGAATAACGCAAACTGGATTGTCAAAAAATTCGAGCATTCTAGCTAAAATCAGAGGCAAACTTTCCCGCTCTCTCCCGAGCCGCGTCGCGTGCTCCGCATGCGAAGATATTGACCCAAATCGGGAAAGAGGCAGCGACGAAACTTTATTATAGCGATCGCATATCGGGCATTGCACCTTCGCAATATTATTGCCGAACGTGTAGATAAGAGCGAGCGGATAAGGCGCCGATACTTTTTTAGGCACGGCTCACCACCTCCATGCATTTTCGTGAAATGGCTTTCTCGATAAGATACAACGCCGAGATAACGATTTTATTTCGTACTGTACCGCGCCAAATATCGCCTCTCTCTCGCGCACGAGAGCGGATAGATAAACGCCGCGCAAGAAAATACGCAAAATAACGTTACATTCTTCTTCGCAATAAATTTAACGAAAATGAATTTTACTTTCCGGCGAATTACCGCAGTAAAATTATTCAAATCTGATCTACGAAACGTTTTAAATTCTTTTCAATTCTTTCCACACATTCACAAAATTTGATTCTGTGATCTTATAAAATTTTGTACAATGTTCTTAAAAAAAACAAAGTTTAGTTGTGATAAACACCAAATAGAATTCAATGTTTGTCAAATTCCTTTTCTTCGTATGAAAACTACTCACGAGAATTGCTCAATGGAATCCAGAACGGAGGGAAAAGAAAAAAAAAAATGGACGAATCACAGCACTTTTGATTATCCAAGGGCAATTCGCGAACGAAACTCGCGGAACGCACGATGCGCGTGGTTGAGGTCGCAGCGGAGTGCGCGTTCGCTTCGCTCGCTCTTCGGAAGTTGAAGGCGAACTGACGGCCTGTTCACGCGGGAACGGCCCACGGAACGAAACGGAAAACGCGCGCGTATCGCGGATGGTTCCTTCTCCGGACTCGCTGCGCGGCTCCTCCACCTGCGTCAAACACGATTATCGATCGATAAACTCGCCGATAAAGCGATATTTAAAAATCGATCTCGAAACAATTGGCCCGCTGGAGAAAATTTGGCTCAAATTATATTCACGCTTTTACGTTAGATCAGTATTCACAGAAAAAAATGTACGTATTTTTAAAACTGCATGCGAGAATTCCTAGCGTGTTTATTTCTTAATCATTTCTGCAATATTGGTGAAACGTCTATCGTATTTTGAAAAACTCTTATTGTCTGGACAGTTCGGGCTGCGTGTACACGGCGAAAGAAATTACAAGTGTTTCACGCGAGTCGATCAAACCGCGTGCCTATCCTACTCCCGGGACGCTAAACGACGCGAACGTGAACTACAACAACCGTCCCGAGCACTTTCATTGACGTTATACAACCGCGGATCGTGCCGCACGACGCACGGAGGAGAAATGGGAACAGCGTCAGTGGTTCTCACGCACAATTGATTCTCCTCTACCAAATCATTTTCAAACGAAGCGATTTGTGCAAAACATGCATCATTGTTTCTAATTTTAAAAATTGATAATTTGAAAATATTCGCTATATACAAAATTCAAAAGCTAATTGGAGTTTGTATATTTTAATTAAAAATTAAATTTTCATTTCTGTTATTGCGTTAATTACCGCTTCGAGTTGAGAACCCCTCGTGTGTTGAATAACAAAAATTCGAGACGTTAAACCAAACTTTTTGGATCGTTTAGGTTCTGGCGAACATTGAGCAAATATTGAGCTTCCGGCTACCTGCGAGAAGAAAAATTCCGAAATTTATCGGATGGGGAGCGAATTGTTTTTCCGTGTTTGAAAAGGGAAAAGGTGCTCGGGCACGATTGTTTTCATGTTTCTTGGACGTTGCGCAAAAACGGTATGCGATGACAATGTCGAGAGGAAGGTGCGCGCGTAGTCGAGTCGATCGAACGTGCGAAATCGGGTCAACGACACGCGTCTTTTGTACTTTGTTGATGCGTCTATATGGGTACGTGAATTTCACTGTAAACGTGTTTCGAGTCGGGAAATAAACTCCCTTTCGAGAATCCTAGAAGTGATTCACGCTCTTGCCCTAATTACCTACTGTTACCTGATTCAGAATGGAATGTAGGTAAGAAGACCTTTAATTTAAAATTAGAATTCTCAGTGGTTGACTCAGTACGCTTTAAAATAATTACAAGAGTATTTAAACTCGTTTTAATCATTTTTAATTATTGCAAATAAAAATCAGATAAGATAACGAGCAAAATTCTTGACATAATATTTCATGGAGTTTAATATTTGATCGGCCCTAATAATATACAGTTATGAAAATTCTCAAGTTTCTCCTACAGAATTAGAAGAGCAAATCCGAATCTCGATTTTCGCTTTCAATCACGGCAAGAAACTCGCGAAGTAGAACGACGCGTGCCAGAACCGAAGAAGACGTCTCTACGGTCGTTGCAGGGACGAGAGAATCGTGCAATAACGAACGAGGAGAAAGTGGAAAGAGAGCAAAAACTGGAGAACGCAGGTTGCGATTCATCGATAGATCTGTATAATTTATATATTCTCGATAATGAAGAAGAAAAAAAAGAAAAGAATTTATAATGGCAAAGTAAGGAGCAAGACTAAAGTGATTAATCTCTCGATTTTTCGTTTTACCGGGTACGCGGTGGAAATGTAGAAAAAAAAGGGATTAATCGAGTTCGAGAGACCGGCTATACGCAACTCGTGAGTCATGCTGAGTCTCGAGACTGAAAACGCTCGAACGAACTTTGGCTCGAGCGCCGAGTCGAGTTCAACAAAATTCAATCCAGTCTTTCGAGCGATCCCGATCGCGAATTCGAATCGAGATAACAAAATTGTTACTCGATTGCCCGTATCCAATTTTTTAACTTCTAAGTTTCACAGAAATCGGAAAATATAAGATTTCTATTGATAAAAATAAAGAACTAAATAAACATGTCACGTTACTCGTTTCGGTATCTCGTAATCAAGTAGAAGAGACCACGAGGGTGCGCGTATGTAAATACATTTTGCTCGTATTCGCAAAAAAGAAGACCCAGAAAGCGCATTGGAGGGGAAGAGAGGGACCGGGGCCACGGGTCGACCGAGATAAGATACAATTATCCGCGTCGTAAAAAAAGAACACCAAAAATCACTGTATATTTGTGTTCTTCCTGATGAATTTCGCGCGAGAGAAAAATACGAAATTCAAAGCACGGTTCATTTTATGAGAGGTAATTAGTCCGTGCTCTCAATGGCTCGTGTATCATTTATTAATAACGCTTTAAGGGACGAACGAGGCTCTCGCTTATCGCGAGAGATTAGACGGATAGGCCGGCGCGGGAGATAGCGAAACGAGGCACCGAGCCACCCGGATAACTCCTCGCTGTGTATAATTTACGAGCAGCGATGAGCGAGTAAACGTACGCGAGCGTAGGGCAGTAGGGCTTCCTTGGGCTCGGAGCTCGCCTCTCACCTGTATCGGCGCCATTTACGCCACCTTAAATTAACCAGGCGCATCGAGTGGCTCGATTAATCTCACGTTAAAATCTCAAAAGGAGATTAGCGTGTTACGTGGAAGGAATGAAAATGGAAGAACCGAGCCCGAAGAGGTTTCGAGAGTATCGCGAGAAAATAGTGCCTCGATTATTCATACTAATAATAATAATGAAGATTTATAAAGTACATTTTTGTAACAGTACACAGTGTGAGTTATGCACAATTTGTAGAATTTTTTTAAAAATTGAAATAAAATGAGAATTCTAATTGGAATAAACATTCATTCGTGTTCAACCTACCGAAAATTCATCCAAGCACACTCACAGATTTTCCAGAATGTTAAATCCAACGAGAGCACATTCGATTGACGAAATGAAAATCACGTTGAGTAAGGACCGCGAATTATCGCGTTTTTTTGTTCCTCAAGGTCGCCGCAAAGTGCACCGAACAAGGTGGTGCGTAACAAAAGCGAGAATTCACTCCCGATACGAACGAATCGATAGACGCGCCGAGGCGGAAAAAGAAAAATAGTAGACGAACACCCTTCGAGTGCTCACGGCGAGGGTGACGCAGCGTTTACCACTTCCAGCCACGTGTTCCTATCTCGAGGTCGTCCTTAAACCCGTTTCCATCGCGACCCGCGACTGCCATTCGTGCGAGCCTTTTTCCCCGAGACTCCAGGTATATATGTATATATACTTAATATACGCGTATGCGTTCTATATATATACATATAGAGGAACGAACAACGCGTTGACCATTTTCCACGACGAATTCCTCGCCGACCCTTTTCCAGCTTTGTTGGCCCTTCTCGAATATCCACCCTCCGGCGTTTGTTCTCTCCAAGTTTTCCAAAATGTGTTCATAGGCCCAGCGTGAGGCTCTGCGACGGAACTCATAGTTTGACAGGAATTTATGAATAAATTACAGAACAATGGCGGAATTAGGTAAATTTTCGCTCTAGTACTGTTTTAAATAATCATAATTCCACTAATGATGGCATATTGTATTTATGAAATACATTTATAACAATATTAATTATATTCATCAGAATACCTCCCCTTCATCGACACTTGAAAAGGCACCGAACTGGCGCTATTCCAGTATCGGTTAATTCGATAAATTCTTTTTTTTTTCACCGCAAATAGATACCATTTAGCTAGTTACCGTTCCATTTCTATTCGATGGCGACGTTCACCTGTCCGTGAAGGAGGTAACCAGATATTTCCAGGAAAAGGGGAATTACGCGATACACATTGAGAGCCACTTACGCAAAGTTCTCGAAAATTTTTCAACTCCCCCGACCGTTTTGCATGAATAAAACGCGTTCCCTTCTCGCCGACATATATCCTTATCTCTTTTCCTTCAGGGCGGGAATTTTCATTAGCCCGTTCGTAAAAATACGAACAAGCGCCGAGCGCGAGAGGAGAGGAGAGCAAACTTTTTTGAAAGTAGCCTACATTCGGTGGTAATAAAAAAATGAGGCAGGACCGAAAATGAGCGTCGATAAATCCGACGTGCGGCCACCCCGTGCGAGTGATTACGAATTTTCGTCTTCTTTTTTCTCTTCTGTTCTTCCCGCCGAGGAACGAGATAAGGACTCGTATTATGCGTAGTATGTATACATTATATTATAAATTTCTCCACCTTTTTGGAGCGATACCCACATCGTATCTCTCGGTATATTTTAATTGGTCCGTTTTACTCGTTACCGGTTAAACAATGCGTTGTCGGCTTAAATGAATATCGAGTCCCAACTCAAATTCGTCACATCGAAATTCATTACCGAGAATCCGAACAGGAACAAAGAGTGTATAAATTTACACCTGATAAAATTATCGGAATATTTGCCTGTCACTATTTATAGAACACTCGACATTTCTCGATTATTCTAAAAATTATTCCCTATCGGCGTGGACATAAATTTCGCGGGAAAAAAAGTATCACAGCGCGATCCAAGAAAATGGCGTAACGAGATTCAATGGCTAATGAATTCATGCGAGAAATACAGGCGCGTATTGAAAAGTAACGCGGGTAATACAAAAAACGTTCGTAATTTAAACGAAACGCGTAATGTATCGCCTCCCCTTCACTCGATCTCGATAGAACATTCCGCTTTTCCTATATTCGTTCCTAGACGCGAGAGTGTGTATTTAAAATAAAAAGAAAAAAGAAAGAAGGAGAAAAAATAGTCGGAGCGTAATCGAATTAGAGGCAACGGGCAAGAATTAACGACAAACGCGAATTAACAGTCTCCTCGTGATAACTCGATCTCGTCTAGATCGGAGCGAGACTGACGAGGTATTCGCGCGTGTTAATTGAATAGAGGCTCGCTCTTCTCGTTGGAAAAGCCGGTCTCGTTGAATTCCCGTCGCGTGGCGATCGATGGGCCGAGAGAAACGTGTAACGCGACCGCACGGCGCATTCTGCTATCTTCCGCGATCGTAATCACCGCACACCGAGAGTTCTTTCTCTCTCTACTCTCGGTTATTTATAACGTCTTTGAGTAGGAAAGTGTTCACCGATATTCCAACGACTCTCAACTTTTGCAGAACGAATAACTCTCGTTTAAAGGCTCACGACGAATGTGCGGGTTAGTTTTAGAAAAATAGGGGAAAGAAAATAAGAAGTAATCAGAATAACTATTTCCAACATTGAAAATTTTGTTCGCGAAAAGAATATTTTTTCAGTCTTCTCATTGAGAGATCATTCGAAACTTTTCATTAAAAACAACTGTAAGGCATATTTAGAGAAGTATACTATTAGTTTAGTAGTAATAAAATACCGTCAATTTCAATATTGAAAACGAAGCTCGAAATAATACATCATCACTTAGGTTATCCGATGTAGAGATTAGAGAGACGGAGTATTAAATGACAATACATTTCTCTAGCGTTGCATTCTAATTTGGTATTTATCGATCTCTACGTCGAGAACTCGACAGTAGGTCGACCTCTCTCGATATTTTTCCTCGAGCATTCACGAAAATATCGCACGTAGATTCGCTCGACGTCCATTTACATCGCCATTTATCGCGCCGAGATGAGGATTAATTGCTCCGAGATCGACGAATATACATATTTTATCGCGAATAATAACGCGAGATGAGCGCGTTCCGATTTTCATCGTCGCTGTTGGTCCATTGTTCTCTCGAGGCGGGAAATCTCGTGAATAATAACACCGACGATCGATCAAGCGTTTATCTGGTCAATTAATTAGCGTCCGTGTTCATTATTCCCCCTCTCTTTCTCTTTCCTGAAGTAAACGCGAATAAGAAGCAAGAAAATATTGCTCCAGAATATATTATAATTACTGTGTATATGTTTTCTTATAAAAATATCATGTGTGTTATCTTGGACTGGTTGTTTTGCTATTCAGAATTCGGTAGATTTGCATCGTGGTTATCGGGAGTTGCGAAACGGGACGAGCAGCGGTTGTTTTATCAGTCGCCGCGACAAATAGAACGTTAACGAGATTAGTCGGCGTTCGCGAGCTTTGGTGGTCTCTCGTTAGACAATAGATATGCCGCACGGTATTACGAAACCCCTGCCGCACATTTGCGGTTTATAAAGGGTGTCTTAAAATAGAGTCGGATTGATTTTCCAAATCGAGATCGTGAAATTCTGAAGTGTTTGCAGAACTCAATTAACTACTTTACCGTTTTCTCTATTCTGGTGTTATATTCGCATTATTTCATATGAAATGTGAAAATAATCGAAGTGCAAAATATAGAAAAGGAAAATTAGAGTGAACCGTCAAGTGGGAGGGGAAGATTCTCGGAGTGCGATCGATACGCCCGAATACTCAATCCCGAGCGAAGAAAGCTCGAGGAGCGTCGATTTCTCGTCGAATCGCAATAAAGAAGAGTAAACGCTCGGCGTACGCCGTGTTATTTGGGTAATGACTCGCTCGTGAGGCCTCGAGGGACGCGTCCCTCTGCGCGTTTATTCGCCCCGATCACGTGAGACGACGAAAAAAAAGACGAGGAAGAAGGAAAAAAAGAGAAGAAGCCGGAAAGAAGAAAAGAAGAGAAATACACAAAAACCGATTATACACAATTCCGGCGAGATCCCGGGCTCATTTGAATACACAATAGGCGCGAGTGGCGCATATTAATTAGCCGATTATACTCGCGAGAGAGAGAGAAATTTATCGGCCCTACTCTGTGAATAATATTTCCGAAAATCGTCGTTTCGTTCTCACGATATCTCTTTTTTTCGTGTTTACGCGTACGATTAGCGCGTCTTCTCTCCCTCCCTCTCCTCGATTTTTGAATTTTTCGGCGCACGCGCGCGCAAGACGCGTCCGATTGAATTGTCGCGTTATCGGCGAGTGGCCAGCGCGTGAAATTAGCGGGCCACGGGATTCGTGTGAAAGCCGCCTAACTGGACCTCGCACGTCGAGAGAGGGCAAAGCACCCGAAAAAGAAACTGACCGATTTTTATGGCGGGCCTCATTATCGGCTTCGGTGTGCTGCCGGCCCACCGGGATTTCGTCTTATTGCTCTCTCTCTCTCTCTCTCTCTCTCTCTCTCTCTCGCTCCCTCCAGAGAATACCCGCCATACGAGTTTCCGTCGTTCCACGTGCAATTTTCTACGTCTTCCACGGTCTTTTCGTCGATCATTAAGAAAAAAATCGCCCTAATTACCGGTAAATAACACCGAGAAAAAAAATTCACCCTCCGAGAACGATCTTCACTCTCATAACGAAACAAGAGCGCGTTAAATATTTCTTTTTATTCTCCTGGCACGAATTCCGAGCCTACAAATGCATCCTTAAATTATTTTTTCCTGAAACTTTTGGAGCGTAATGAAAAATTCATTCTTGTATAGAAAAAATGATCGCGATTGCGGGAAATCGAACGGCGAGCCTCGAAAACGTCGATATTTTCCGATTTCAATTTCGCTTTCACGGGCCGATGTGCATTGTGGCAGTTTTTTTTTCGTTCTTATAAGTGAAGGAGCGCGTGCGCCGGGGCACATTGTGGCACGGACACACGGGCAAGTTAATAAACCGGTTTCGCGCTGCTATCCGTTTTGCGTTGCTTTGTTTGTAACGAGCGAGATGAGGGTTCCGGAGGCATTAGACGTCGCTACGCCGCACGCGTAAATAATCGTTCTGGAAAAGTGATCAAACTCGGCTGAACGAGCGAGCGGGTACAAAATTTGGTTGTGCTTCGCAGATTTCTCAAGAAATTTTTTAAATAGCTATAGAAATATCCTCTTTAAACTACATTTGATATATTACATCTAATACAAGAAATATATTTATAATAAAATATAAATATTTTTTTATATTGATTATTTACTTTAATTAAAATAACTTCCTCCCCATTTCACGATGATACGACTGGATTAAAATATACCCGTGTTCTATGAAAAATTCTATTAACAATGAAAATGAATGAAAGAAACGCGTTTAGTAGCCGATCGAGTGTCAATCATCTCGGTGAACGGTCCCGCGAAAGAGAGAGTCGCGTGAGTATGTAAATCACGTGCACGCGGCGCAACGGCGCTGGGTATAATAATGGGAATTGCCGCTTATGCACCGCAGCGGTATAATCATTGGCTTTTGCGGTATCAAACATCCTCGCGTTCGAGAACCGTCAATTAGAATCCGCTCTCGCGAATCGGGGAATACTTACCGGCGCGTACGACGGTGGAGATCGATTTCTGAGATTTCTTCGGAGGTTTTCACGCCGGGAGAGATTAATAGTCGAATCGGAGTGTGAGTATTAATCGATCGTGTACTCGCGATACCGAGTGTTGTTATTTCGTGCAGGATAATTGAATTAATCGAATATTCGTAATTGAATATTGAAAATAAATTTTTCGATGTTTTTCGATGCAACAGGAAAAATAAAATTTGTTATAAATTCGTGAATAAATATAGATAGTTCAACTATTTTTGCCTAAGTAGCTGATTTTTTTTTATCAATAATTAACGAACATTCTCTAGGTGCATCCTCCGGAGGTTTCGAGCCACAAGAGCCGCTTCTTTGCTACTCTTCGAGCCTTTATCGCAAACGACTGGTTTAGAAAGGAGAAAAGCCGTCTCTAAGCGCGGATCAAAAGAAAGAGGGTAGGCTTATTTACAATGCGCCCACCCAAACCACTGATGAATATTCATCCACCGTCATAATTTCGCTTCATCCGTGGATTCAGTGTGTCTCGGTTTAACGGTAAAGTTATCCCCCTCGCACGAATTTTCGTCAATCTCGATTGAATATTCTTTAGTTATTCCAAAAACCTTCTCGACCTCGACTTTTTACCTCTCGAGACGTACAGACGCGTATAAATCTCCGACACACCTCGAACTAACGCGATTTGCGATTCACCTTCCGATTTTTCAAAGATCGATTCACACTCGTAAAATTATTCTAGTTCTAAGTGCACGCTGCGTGAAAAAGTGTGTGTCTTCCTGTCGTCTCGATTTTCGAAAGTATAAATTTGCAGAGTGGAAGAAAAAAAAAACGAAACGGCACGCGGGTTTTAACGTCTCGCTCTCGGCGTATAATTCGGTGCTTGAAGAGAACGTGAGCGGCAAGCGTAAACCGGGGCCCGGTCCATGCGTCATCGTCGTGAAAACGGGAATGGCAGGACGAGGGGGGAGGTAGGCGAATTTTTGTTGAACTCGTCAGGAGTGACGACGAATCCAAGCGTTTCGAATCTTTCGATCGCACATTTGACTACAGTTAGAACATTTTTGATTCGTTTTAAAATTGTCCAAAAGATTATAAAATTTGAAAATAGAAAATATAAATTGGACAATCGGCAACGAGCCGGTAAACAAATGCCGCAACGCTGAATGCGAAGCTATGCGAGTAGAGTAGAGAAAAAGAAAAAGAAAAAGAGCGAGTGGAGGTTGTATCGGAGTTTATCGCGCGGGCGAGCGCGCGAGTTTGCTCTATAGAAGGACGGAGAGCGACGGAGGTGCTTGACTGACCTACAGCAACGTAACTTGAGCGAAAAACGCAGCAGGGTCGAACCGAGCGCGAGAGGGAGAAGTGCACGTGGAGAGCAGGTCGCGATCGAAACGTAAATACGCTCGCGCGAGCACGGTGAAAGAGAAAACCGAGTCGTTGCGCCAGTTGCACGCGAGCCGAATCATCCTCGATAAAACTCAAAACTGTCCCTCTACCCCCTCGATTATCGACGCGTGAAACCTCGACCGGCCAGAAAATAGATTTCACCGGATCGTAAAAACTCATTCGCGGTTTAGTCTCCGTGACGAGAGCCTCGATAAAACTGCTAATAGTGGTACAATAGCTCTCAAAACTATGTTGATAATTACAATTTACAAATTAACTAGAAATAAATTATTAGTTAATAAATCAAGTTAGTTAGTTAGTTAATAAATGTTTAGTTTGTTTAGTGATGAAATAGTGATTTTGTACCTAGATAGAACAAAATTTAGACTTTGAAAATATAAGCATACTATTCTCATGCATGAGCGAATGTATGCAAGCTGAAAATTCGATTTGTCGACAAGAAACAAATATTGAGAAACAGGAATACTACGTCGGAGCGATACACAAGAGGTTTGAATGAACCCTGTCGAATTTAATAGAAAATATTTCAAACACACACTCGCTGTCGCTCGTTTTCCAGTTTAACGCGATCGCCACAAAGTCCAACTTGACGATAAAAGAGGCGTGAAATCACAGAATCGACGAGCGACGATAATTCAGCGGCTTTGCATAACCGGGAGTGCGTTACGTTACGTTTAGCTCACCTCGAATGTCAGTGTTTATATTATTACCGTAGAGTGTGTGCGTGTCGCGTCGCGATAAACTCGTAAGAGTTGAAGGTCGAGAAACGAGACGAGACGCCTTGAGAAGGTGGGTTATGTATTGAATTCGATAACCATATCGCCCAATCGATTATCGAGGTGTATCGAGTTCCGAAAAACATTTACACGCGGGTATTTAAAACTCCTCGCTTCTGAATTCCACTCTCGATTGGATTTCGATATCGTCCGAATTTTTTATCGGATTTTCTGTTGCATTTTGTCCAAAACAATTGGACCAAATATTTACCAGTACCTGAATATTGAATTACTTATCGAGTTATTTTTTTATAATTATAATACTTCAATTGAAATCCTCTAAAGTTAGCAAGTCACAGTAGTCGATACAGGAACTTTGAGATCATCGCTCTGAAGGATCTGTATTGATTGCTGTAACTCCTAGAATCTTAAAGGCATTTTAAGAGCAACAGGGCTCAAATTAAATCACTGAAATTCCACTGAAATAAAAGTTGCCGAATGAACTTGATACATATATGTTTCACACAATAAGTGTTTTTCGTTATTTTCAACATTCAAAAGATCTATCAAAATATTCCTCTCGCACGGAGTCTCGTTGCTTCGTATCGCGGAAACGTGTAAGAATGACACTGACCTAATCTACCGTATCGCTCTCGATTCCCTCGCGAGCGTGTCTCGGATAGGCCGGAATCCTGGATCGATTCACCGCGCAGATCCTCGAATTAGCCGTGAGCACGTGGCCGCGTTGTGATCTCGTAACATAAATAAACCCTATCGGTGGTACATTGTACTATCCAAGCCGGTGAGGGAAATTCTAGAGCGAGCTCCGCAATGCAATCCACCGCTGAGGATCTCGACAGGTGCCCTCTCCTCTCTTCTATATCCTCTCCATGATCTCGTCGATCGTTTTCTCCACGAATAAAACCGAAGTCACTCTACGCCACTGATTTTTTTTTCTCATTCGCGTCTATTTTCGTACTCTCTCTCTCTTTCTCTTTCTCTCGCACCGGGCGCACGGAAACGAGATAAAAAAAGCGAGGAGGGAAAGATAAATCGAAACGCGAGCGTGGAGAGAGAGAGAGAGCAACGAGATCGAGTGTTCGCGGCTCCGCGGATGGCGCGCGACTGACCGAGGGCGAGAGTCGTTATCGGGAGCAGAGCGTGCGCGTTTCGCCTCCCTCTCCTCCTCGAACCCCCCCCGTCAGCCTTCTCACGCTACCCCCACCCCTTTCACTCTACCAACACTCTCCGTTTATATAGCGGGATCGACCCGAACGAAACCGAAACTCGATTTCGCCACACCGAAAGAGGGCGAGTCGCGCTCTACGTGGATTCCCAATGGGATTTTTTTTCGACGTACAGTGTGATACATCACGCTATACAATTATATTTTACTATAATATAAAAATAAGTAGCGTTAAGGCTCGAAAAACTTCTGCTATTAATAATTCATTTGTTTATAATGGCCAACAATTGATTAATTTTCGTATGTCCAATTTGAATTGTTTCGGTGTTTCAATTTGAATTGATTTAAATTTTAATAATTGTTATTATCAACCGCTCAATATCGTTTCAATGTTCCTCCGAGACAATGGTACCACCGGGACCCCAAACTCTTCCTCTTAGGAGAGAAAATCACGTAATCAAGATCGAAGAGGACCAGGCCGAACCAAAATCATCTCTCTTACGTACGATTTGACAATTAACCGCTAACGAGGCTCAATACTTTGTATCCTGTCTGCGCTACTTGCTCGATTCACGAGTATTGCGACATGCCTCAACTATTAATAAAACAATTGAGAAAAGAATTTTCAATATTTGTGCAAACTTTTGTAGAATAATTTTTATCATATAAAGTTTTTGATGTTTAAAATAAAAAAATGATTGAACATTGGTATATTTTGCTAATTTTTCTGTGTCAAAAAAGACAACTCAGAAATCGTTTCAGATCTAAACAGCCAACTACGTGCTTCGATTTGAGTTTCCGGTTTCGTGAGTGCGGTTTAGGACGAAGATTCTTTACTCACTTATTATCGCGTTACAGTCAGTCTTCGGCTGCGAGAAAATTTCCTCGTCGACTGGCAAATAATTCCTGCGATCGCTCGATAGAGATGTCATCGACGCGACATCGCGAAGTCTAAATGGCATCTCGCGACGGCCGTTCTCGTTGGTGAACGCTGTAATCGAGAAAAAACGTGAAATCAATCCAAGTTTCGCTTCCTCTTGAAGTATAATTGTATATAATCGAAAGAAAGTGAATCTCGTATTATTTATTCATTATTTTTCACTGTAGGATGAATTAAAAAAATTTATATCGCTTTATATTTTTATATTATATTATTTTGATTGATATCGATAAATAAGGTGATGTATTCTGATTGGGCGAATAAATCTTAAAATTTTAGTAATTTTTCTTTTTTCCATTGATCGATTCGTTTAAAAGTTATTCAATTCTTAAGATCAGTTCTCCACCATTTCAGACGCATTTCCTGCATGACCTAATCCCGACTTCCGAAATGATAGTTTATTTGCGCATTCAACAAATAACGAACGTCAACAATAAATAATGTTTAAAAATAACCACTATCATTCTGAAAATGGGAAATGGTTTATTATGTAAGCAAAGCTATTTTTTCGGAAGTTGAGATTAGCTCGTGCTGTGCTTGGAATGCATCTGAAATGCCGATTTTATGAATTGAACACACAACTCTTTAGCGAAGTGTCAAATCGGAAAAAGAAAAGATATCGATTACTATAATCGAAGGAGCATCATCGAAAGTTTCCCATCGTCCCAGAAATTTTCCTTTTCACGCTCGTAACTTTCGGCGCTATTCCACCGTTACACTTCGCAACTCGAACGTAGCTAAGGTGGGAGTTCTCATTCAATTTCACTCGCCGACGCACGGGAGCGTCGTTATACCGCTTGCACTTTCATCGCGAATGAAAACTCTGCGACTTTCACGCGGTTTCGATGACGTCGCGGCTATCTCGCGACTCGAAAAAAACCGCGAAGCTGAGAGAGTGGGGAGAAATAATTATTCGGCCAAATCGAGGAATCTCGAAAAATTCGAGGAAAAACGTTTTCTCGATTTTTCAAAGTATTTTGTTATTTCAGCGAAACTTTTTTTTATCGGTAAAATTATCCACTGGCATTTATCACCAGTGCAACGTGTATCGAGCTGTTTCGCAACTGTTCGCTCTTCAGCATTCGACGTGTGTCTCGATGGACAACGTATCCAAGATACTGACACGTGCAACACAATCGTTCGAGAAAGAAACATGTTACGCAATTTGATTTAGAATCGGTGTTTAAAGGATTCACGAACAGGAATTTCACGCAAAAATTAATGAAAATTGCGTAGAAAGAGCAAATCGGTTCTAACTCTGGAATCCTGCAAAGAGATTCACGATCCGTTCCTACACTCTCGCTCGCAACGGTCCTCTATCGATGTAAAACCGACGTACGTGGAATCCCGTTTACCGTTACGCGAAGACCGTAGTCAGAATTCACTATTGACCGAGAAACGGAACGGCGGATTAACAGAAGAGGTAGGATTGCATTTTTAGGCGAGGAGCGACACGTTCGGTTGCCAAGAACCTCTTGGAGACAGAAAAAACTTGATCAGTTATTCAGTCGCAAATTTTAATGAGATATTTTTAGAGAGAAATTCTGCGAGTACTTTTTGAATTTATATTCAAATGTGATATAAATACAGTATATTTTAATACGTATGAACAAACGAAAAAAATTGCAATCATAAAAGAGTTCAGAATCGCTCGGCTCAATGAAATCGAAAAAGATAGGTCACGAAAACAAAGAGCGTGAAGTGGCATATCGAACTTCCCTCGAGCCAGTTCGCAGTCTAGTGATCCTAATTAATCTGTTTGCGACTAGAAACAAGAACTCTTCAATCGAGGACGTATTCTCTATCCGGTGACGTTTTAACGACTACTCCAGCTACCGAGAGGTTCGTATTGGGAACGTACAAAAGGAAAAGAGGGAGAAAGAAATAATTGGACGAATCAAACACACCGCGATCATTGTCCAATTCTTCCAGTGGCATCGAGTTCGAACCGAAAGGCGAATTTTTCCTCGATCGTTTCTTGTTTTGATCATTTTTTTAGGTCACACTCGTCGAAAAAAAAGAGAACGAGAATCGATGTAAAAACGATGATGGAGTGTCAGTGTGTCAGGATGTTAATGAACGGGAATGGTAAACCCAAAGATTGGCACCGAAGGCGACGCGAATTTAAACCATTCGAAACGCGCACTTTCCCGGTTGCAATTATAGTTTGTCGTTGCGGAATTGCACTCAGTTGATATTGAGATAGAAAAATTGAGAGACGGGTTTTGTTTGGTCGAAGTAGAACTTTATAATTTTAAATTGAATTTATAATGTTATTTATACAGTTATCGACACTCGTGGCCGTAAACATGATAAAAGTTATGTCCTTATCGTTTTCTGAATTAATCTTAATAATAATATACTTTCAACGTAAAACTCTTCAGATTTGTGCGTTAAATTTAATACAAATTCTTCGATTGTAGATAACTCAACCAAAAGCAAGTTATATAAAGATCGTTCGATGATTATGAATTTTTCGATGTTGAACATAAGAAATGAACTCGCAAACGCATTGTGGGATCGGAGTTGATTATTCTGTAACTCTTCCTCCACTCGGCACAAGCGAATTCGAGCAAAAGAACGAACCCGACTCTCATTGTCAAGCCTCGACGAATTTTTCCCTCCCACTAGAATGATCTTGTTCGCGACCCGATTCTTTTCACTCTCGCTGTTAACGAGCTGGAAATGAGCCGGCGATGGAGAATTCAGACCGCGTCTTTTCTTCTTATCGATGCTTCATTTTTTTCTCTCGCGAAAGTCAAACGCTCGTCGGCTTTCACTGAAATTTCGAGAGAAAGACGGTATGGGAATTTTCGTCTCGTTTCGCAACGAGCAAAAGTGCGTTGAACCAAACGACGATGAGTCGTCGTTAAAGAGGATCGAGCTGGATCCAGCGCGGCTTCATTGGGAAACGAGACAGTGTGGCCCAGATATCGATGCAAACGAACCTCACGCCTTCGCCGATCTCTAACGTCCGTGACATAAAAATTGCAAACTGAGAAAAAAAAATTGAATAAAAATCAATAAAACTTGTATAAAAATATATCGATATCGTTATTGGCCCACAAATTCTTTTGATTTACAGCGAAAGACGCCACATAACTCTCGAGTGCTAAAAATTAAGTCAGTCAAAAGTAGAAACTCGTAGGATCGTTTTGAAGAAATATAGACTCGAGAGTGTTAAAAAATAGTCCAGAGGTGTCACCGAGCGAGCTATACGCACTCACGGCGATATACCCGACAGCGGGCCCGACAACGTCAGTTGTGCTTTATTGAAAAATTAGATCCAATCTAATGCTGCGGTGCGGTCTCACGCTGTAACGCGGGGCAGAAATTACGAAACCCGGCTTCGCGTCTGGCCGCGCAATGACATAACGCACGATACGTATACAGTGTGTCCCGGAATGACCACACGTCCTGCAAATGCTGGATGGCTTGTCAAATTTTCGATAAAGCTGTCCTCTCTCATTTGACATTTACAATTCTCAAGTTAATCGAGAGAAACCTCAAAATTATTTAATCAACATTAAAATTTTGTTGAAAATATCTTATTTTTCTGACGAGGAATGGCTGTAATTCTAAAACCTTATAATTCCGAAAAGTTAATTCTCTGTCATGTATTTGATGACAAAAATAGTTCTGAACACCCTGTATATATTATTTGATAAATACAAACCGAATGAGGTTTTTCGCGAAACGCGGATATAACACCGCCCTAGGAAACTTTGCACCGGGCCAACGAGGAAGAGCATGGACACGGAAGTTGTTAAAGCGTACTTTGCTATCGCGCCCATACGAATTAACCCAGTTTGACATTATTCATTAAACCATTAACAAGCCGATACGTCGACCGGCATAGGCAAATAATTCACCCTGACTAGAGATCAAATCGCGTACTGGTACGTCGAAACGAGATTTATGGATCTCGATTCGATTTTCCTCTGCTCCAATTCTTTCCTCTCTCTCTCTCTCTCTCTCTCTCTCTCTCTCTAGCTCGTTTCTTTCCGACAGCAAGAGTTTCGCAAGTTTTCCTGAGCGGACGGAAATCGTACTATACGTTAATTGTTACGAAAGTGTGTCCAGTACACGGTGCTCTCTATGGGCCTCCCTTTCTCGAAAGGCAATTATGATCTAAATTAGTAAATTAGCCACGGCCGGACCCGCGCATTGTCGAAAGCCGATTGCGATCCGAGGGGTCGGTAAGGGAACCCATTCAAGAAATTCGCGGGCTCGATTCTCTCGCGCGTCCGCCTGTGAAAATTCGAGAATCTCGACTGGATCGTTGCGCGATCTCAAAATCTAAATTTTTAACTCTCCATGAACTCGCTTAATTTCTACGTAACGCATTAATATATTGACATATCAAATAACTTAATACAGTTTTGAAATTCAAAGTACGAGTTTTGCGTTATCGGAGATTCTCATCAAAAACAATTTGTACTACTAGCTGAGCTACATTTAATTTTATCATCGAAGAAACGGAAAAAGCTGAGAACAAATTTGTTTCTCGAGTCAATCCGAGTTGCTCCAAGTTCAATGCAAACAAAGAAAATTTTCGCTGAATGCGCCATCGTCCCATTAAAGGGGTCAAGATCCCTGAACCCCGGGCTAGAAACCGCGGGGCGAGAAATAAAAGTCTCGATCTTAGAGCGCAAAATCCGTCCGTCGAGTTGACGGGAAGACGCGGCGAGCTTAAATGGAACGTATAAATTTGACATTGAACTTCGCTACAGAGGATAACCGATGTTTACATCGCGTGCTCGCTGGACGAGTGAGAAGAGAAAGAGAGTGAAAAATAAACGTTATTAATAACTCGGTAAATATTTTCTCGCGCGATACGCGTCTATCTCATTTCGCGAGTTTCCTCGTTCTCGCCCCGAGAGAAATTTTGCCGGCTTACTCTTCCTACGTTGAATAGTAAATCACGTTGTAATAGGATCAACTAGTTTTCTGGTAAACTAAACTCTGCACTATTAATAAGATAAAAAAGGGCTAATTCCCTTTATTCATCAGAAATAGAAAGAGAGAGAGAGAGAGAGAGAGAGAGAGAGAGAGCAAAAAAACGAATGTACGTTTTTGCGGAGAGCGAAGATTGTTCGGAAGGTGTAAAGGTGAAACTGGAGAAAGGGGGAAGATAAAGCGCGACTCGATACCGGGAGGGCGCGATTCCACGATGTTGCACACTCATACTCGTACAATCGCACACACGTGCGCAAGAGCACACGAGCCAGACAGAAACCGAACGGTCGACCTTGTCCCTGTGACGTCACGGACCGTCTAGACGAGATCTACCGCCAGCGCTCTTTGAATGTCACCCGTTTCTCTGTACATCGGCGCGAATTCAATTCGTCGGCTGGTGGTAGGAGAAAAGGAGTTTACCGAGCCCTAGGACTATGAGAAACAAGAAATTCTTAGACCTGAATTTTAATTCAGTCTAAAAAAGTTCTTTCGTTATCAGTAGAAACAGTACGATAAGTCTCATTTAATAATTACATACACATGGAAAGAATTGAATTAAAAACTATTAAATTAAACGTCCTTACGAATAACATGAAGAAATTATTTTGAATGAAATAAATTAGACGAATGATATTAAACTACCCAAAATATTTCATTTTTTCGTTTCATATTTTATTGTATCAAATTAAATAATTTTTATCTCGCTTCTCTGAATAAAAATTAGTTTCCTGAAATTAGAGTGGCGATCGATGTACACGAGCTAGACGTTGCCACACCCGCGATGATGTTCCACCTTTGATGGCGTGGTTGTAGTAAAGCCGAGGACAATGTGCACAGGTTGGCCCGAAGAAACGGGGGAGGAACGAAAACGCCTTCGGCCAAATGTGGAGGAATCGATAGAGGGTCGTCAGGCGCGTCTTGTGTCCCATTTTGTGTTATTTTCATCCCTTAGATTATATTCGATTTCTGTTTAATATTATGTGATAAAAAAATCTCACTGGATATTTATTAGATTTGTTCTCTTCTTTCCAATATTCCCCTCGGTAAGGTATTATTTTTCTCGAAGGATTAAAAATGACTTCTAGAATTTACATAATTCATCACATTCTATACCGCAAAGTTAATATTTTCTGACTTCTCTTTTAATATGGAATGAATTAAATTTTCATTCACGTTCACTCGCCCTTATCTTGCTCTATTCATTAAAGCGTGTGGCCACTCACTCGGCAATTCATAAATTCTCGAACACAGGCGTGCCGTGCGAAACATGTGCCTCTATCTTGAGTCTCTTGACACGATTACATGTAATAGGTGTATCGGTCGTTCACTCCTTCTGCTCCAGGAATTTACATTTAAATTATGAATTATTTATTTGTTTATAAAAATTATCCATATTTACGAGAACAAAGCATGAATATTCACCGATAGAAAGAAAATAAATACCGACTCATTATTCGATACGATAGTAGTTTCTTTAATCCTATTACCAATAGAATACTTCAATAAAATTTTTCGAGCAATATTTCAAAAAATTATATCAACAATTTTATTTCTCTCTGTGGAAAATCCAGAAGCACCGAACGCTGATCGAATATAGGTCACGATCCAATTTCAGAAGCGAAACAAGATTCTAAGGGGTTTGCGCGCGAGTCAGAGGCCGATTGGGTTAAATTCGATGACGTCCGATTCGCGCGGATTTGAACGCTCGGTCACGTAGGTTAAGGTTCCCCCCTTTCGACAATGTCAGTCGAATTATTTTGGACGGGCATCTGGGTCATTGCGGGCGGGCTACTTGAAATGGCGCGTCTGGACTCATCCAGTGCATCCATGAACGATGCATAACCAAGGCACGAATTGACCGAGAATCGATTCCAACGAGGGCCAAGGGCGAATCTCTTGAGCGCCATTCACCTGTTTTGGCCCTCGCGCTTTGCACTGCTGGAACTCGGAGAATCGATTCATCTTGGAATTTTTTGCGAGTCCAATTTTAAAAATGCCAAAAAAGGTTGTCGAAATTGAATTTAGGATCAGCGCTCAATTTTAAGGAAAATAAAAATAACCATAATTTAAAAAATAATCATTTATAAAAATAAATAACATAATATACATGAGAGATGATTTTGCTTTGAGCTTTAAAATAATACAACGCTCTTGTTTTGTGTTGATTTAACATTGAGAAAATTAAAAAACCAATTTAAAAATAAAATTAGTATAATAAATAAATACATCAAATGATCTTGTTTAGGCCAAAATCATACAGTGATACATTTGCTTTGCGAGTAAGATCCCACATAACAAATAAAAATCGATTAAAAGAACAAAAAATTTTACAAACTTTGAACCTCGGATAGCACAAAGTTTACCGGTCATCATGTGAAAAATCACAAAATTAAAAGACGCGGCACCAAACATAAATATCACGTGATCTCATTTCAAGTGAGGAAATCGCACAGATTTCTAAGGAGCTTAATTTTATGCATAGAATCGCCGGTATTGGCGAAGACGTCGAAGTTGGAGTCTTACGGTGCGAGTACCAGAAATACAATACCGGGAAAACGATAAGGGGCGTCGTTGAACGAGTGTAGGAATGAGAGTGAGAGAGAGAGCCTGGAAATACGCAAAGTGACCAACTGCTAACCCAGAGTTTTAGTATTCGCGAGTCGTCGCATTCGCGCTTCTCAGACTTCCTCATTCCACGCTCGAGCGAAGCTTCGGTCTCTTCCCGAAGTGCGAAGATCCTCGCGTCCTTCTCTCGCCGATGTTTCTCTTGTCCTACTTCGTCGAGCACCCCCACCGTAGCCCGGTGCTAACTTCGCTTCGCAATAGGCGCGTCACTCATCTCATGGGAACTGCGTACTCGCGCCAGCCGTTTGGACTCCTCTTCTGCCATACTTGTCTTGGTTGAATTTTTTTCCTCTCTCAACCGTCATTAGAGGTGATCGTGATAACATTCGAAGGTGTACTTCAAAAATTCCAAATACATTGGCACGTAATCGCGAACGATGATCCAGACAACCCATAAAACAAAAAGTATACCGAGTAGTAAGTAGAGATCTTTTCGATCCGATTCATCCATCTTGGCAAGAAGTTTTGGTTGATGCGATAAATTGTTTAATTGTTAAGTTCTGTTTCACTTTGAATTAATTTTTTGTAGCGTGATTTGGGTCAAGTTGATGTCGACGAAATCAGAAGATTAGGCTTAGCATAAATTTCAGAAAGCCAATGAAGTGTGGCAAAATATCGAAATACATGAACCAGAGAACCCAGAAACTGATAAGTCCACTGAAATATAAGTAGATGTATCTCCGTACTATTTCATCCATCCTGACAAGAAGTTTTAATCAACGCCATGAATTGCCTAATCGTGAACATCTGCTTCAATTTGAATCAATTTTTTGTAGCTTGATTTGGACCAGGTGTGACAGAAGCCACCGTCAATGGAGTCGTTCGTTAGGAAGCTCGAAGATGAACTTGATTAATGTCGATGGAATTAGAAGATGAGGTTATATATATATTTCAGAATGTCCACATAGACTGGTAAATAATCGTAATAGATGAACCAGAGGATCCAGAAAGTGACAAGTCCAGTGATATATAAGTAGATATATCTTAGTATATATTCAATCATCTTGACGAGCTTTGGGCGATGCGATAAATTGTTTAATCTTGAACATCTGCTTCAATTTGAATCCTTTTTTCGTAGCGTGATTTTGACGAGATGTGAGAGAAATTTAGTATTTTTGGCGTAGAAAAATCAGAAACCGAATTTCAAGAATCGAGTAAGAACATCAACAAAAGTGGCCGTGAAATACAAAATGAAGAGGGCAGAAAAAACATAAATATAAACAATAGCATATTTTTGGAGATAACCAGGATGCTTTTTTGGAACGGGTTTCCTTCTCTCCATTTTTCCCTTCAGCTCGATTCAATCTGTATTATTCTTTCTCGAGCTACATTCGAGGAAAATCAATCACACTGATCAAAATTTAGATTTTTGAAATTAACTTCTCACAACGGAACGAAATTATGGAGTTCTGATCTAATATCTATCGAGACTCGTGAAGAACTGACAACAGAAGAGCCGACACGCGCGATCGAAGGACGTCGTAGCGGGAATCGTGACAACATAGGTGTTTACTTTTCCGTGCGTGTCACACGTACAACGTGAAAAATTTCCTCGCCGCTTTCCAGGATGTCAGCCGAAACGTGACCGAGCTCATCCGGGGTTTCTTTTAGTGAATAAATTTTATTGCGTTTGCTGTCAAAACGACACCGTACTTGAATTTAATTATTTCATTCTGTTCTTTATGCCGATATTCAATTTTATTCAACGAGATTCGGCTGAATAAAATGATATGATTTAACATTTAATCACATCAACTTGAATTGATTCACCGGACTTGAAAATTTAACAAATGTTCATAACATATAATTGTTAGTTAACTTAAATTTACTCTAACTCAAAAACTGAATGAATTTTTTCTTAGTACGCGATTGGTGCAAATGAAGAGGTAAACATTTGAAAAGAAATCACGAGTCGCGTCATTCGGTCGCACCCATATTCGTGCAATAGCATCGTTCGCAATCGGTATGAATAGCGAATGTCTCTTGGTATATAAAAGGACGCGAACGGCAAAGAAAAAATGGCAAGACTCTCATCGACGCGGTGAGTGTACGCTCCCTCGAGGTATTGTTATTCTGGCTAGGTTTCCAGGTCCCTGGCGAGTGCCCAGTTTTTTCTATTAGCAAATACAACTACGAATGCTCACCGCGAATAATCGTTACCCAAGACAACTTTTCTAGCCTCTATCAATTCCTCTGGTAGGTAATTCCGATACTTTTGTGTTAAATGACATCGCAGCTGAAGGGTTAAAATAAATTAAATTTTTATTTCGGTTACTTTTATTTTTTCAGGGTTTCTATCAATATCGAATTACATCCACGAATGTTCTGGAGCTCTGACACTTCGAAGTGGTGAAAAATATATAATTTTTTTATTTGACATTCCTATCGACCACATCTGGGTCGCAGTTCGCGCGTGCTCCGTGATGCAAGTTCTCCCTTCTCCGGTAGGGTTAACGACATCGCGAGGAAAAATCGACTTTCGAGTGGCTCTATCACATGGCTGATAAGGAAATCATTTCAATTTCATTTATATATCGTGCGGAATAATTTCCATAGCCGTCAAACTAGAAGTCGTTCGATTGATCGCAGCAATTGCGTTTTTTCTTCTATATTTATGAAGGAATTCGTGGACTCGAGTGGAGGTTTAATGCATTAATCACAAAAATTCATAGATAAGTCTTCCTGCTTCGTATTTTATTCGTCGAGTCGAGTGAAGGTGTGATGCACCGATCACAAAAATTTATAGATAAGTCTTCCTGCTCGATATTTATTTTGTTCGTATAAAATTACATGTAAGATATTTTCAGGTTGTATTATACAATATTGGACATAAAACGGGAGGGAAATTTCAGTAGAAAATACTATTTATCAAATAATTTGAATCTTTTTCATTATGTGGCTCAAAGTCTCAATGCTGAATGTTTTGAATCTACAAAATGAAAATTTAGCCTACGAAGGATTAGAAAAATCGTATGATAATAATGTTACGATATTTTCTCGCTTACACTGTGCAAAGTCTGCTCGACGGCCCTGACCGCCTAATCACCGATCGAAATGTCTCCGTTCTCCCGCGACAATGACCTTTCCTCGTTTTTCCCTGGCGCACACGTTCTTTTCCACGCCGTTTACTCCCAGAAGGGAGTACGTAGTGAGCATCGTAGAGGCGGACCAAACGGCGAGTGAATGCATTAGCTCGTGCGAAAAATCGATTCCACCCTCGGCTTTCCTCGACTAGAAAATTACGAGTCTTTACGATCGAATCGCTATCGAAATTTTTCGAGAGTACATCTATTTGCTAGAGAAATTTTGGTTGAGTTTCGGTAGTCGATAGTTTAAAAAAAATTTCAACTATTTCAACAATTTTTCTAACTCGACAAAAAAATAGGAGTTTGAATGCAATTCGTACGAAATTCTTCGTGTAGAAAAGCTGGGATCGGTGAATTGAAATTCGATTCGCACTGTGGCACAGATACCTCGTGCATTAGGATTCCACCCTGACCGCACGATTCTTGGCGACCGATACCTAAACGCAAATCGCTCGTGTCGCAACGCGTATCGTTTATTGCTTGCCTCATTTTATCCTGTTTTTTTTTTCTTCCAATTGTACGAGACAGAGACTGGAAATTCTCCAGCCTTGTCCGATTTTCGGTGCAACACGGAGTGCAAAATTTATTTGGGTCAGGCCAATGTACTCTTCCACCCGGGATAACCGGGGCTCTTATCTCGACGGGCTAATTAAACTACAATTAGGCTAAAATTGTCGCGAAGGAATTCCGCAATTTTCGCGAGCATTTCGAATAATTCTCTGACTGATAAAGCGATAATTGCCTGTCAGGGTAAATTCTCTATGCCAACGGACAGACTGTAATTATCAATACGATTATTCGCAGTTATTTGCTATTTTTGTGCAAGGAATTCTCACGAGAACGATCTCGCTATAACGAAGCCAACATTTTCGAAAATTCTGTAACAATATCCCCCAACACTTTCCTGGCTCTTAATTCGAGAAGCGTCCAACGCCAGGGTGGCTTAACTCGATTACTGTTAATTAGATCGGCGTAACGATGACGAACGCGTCGCGAGGGTGAGCGAGAAAGTTAATGGGAGAGAAAAAAACGAAGAGATCGAAAGAGAGTAAATTCTCTCTCTCTCTCTCGCGTTGGGAGAGACAGCGGGGTGTACGCGTCGAGGGTCGTGCGACTGGGTACGAGACAGAGACCGGTTAGAATCCAGAAGGTTAACAAAATCAATACCTCAGGGTGGGTGGTTGGAGGATGGAGGGGAGGAAGAGGGACACATCGGCCCCTAGCTGCCGGCTCTGCGCGTTCTGGGGGCTAGGTCGGCCACTGACCTTTATCCAGGCCAACCCGACTCGCTCTCTCCGTCTCTCTCGCTCTCATCCCCGTTTCACACACGTGCGAACCAGGATAGGTCGTCTATTTCCACCCGTCCAGTCGCTCTTTTTTTTCGTCAAAACAATCCTCGTGGAGCGTAGGACGTAGGAGGAGGAAATGTATCGATACACTCGATTGAAATTTTCGGCTTATCCTAATTACCGATTAGGACAAAGTGATACTGATCTAAATAAGGTAATCGTTAAGGTTCTGACAAGGATAGAACATAGTAGATTCGTTGAAGATGGACGCTAATTAGAGATGGAATTAAGAAATGAGATACGACCCTTTCGTCGAATAGATAACTTTGTTGAAACAGAAAAATAATGTTTATCGCCAATAAAATTGTGCATAAAAATAATTCCAATAAATTGTAATTATGTAAAGTACTAACCAATGCCGCTAAATTTCCAAGCAAATCGATAAACCAGAGCGAATACCTAATCAAAGTGGACACGATTGAAACTGGATCACAGGTTCTCTCTTTTTCCTCCTCCTCTCCTACGCTTTTCGTTCAATTAACCGAATAGTCAGCCCAGCATCGATCGGAATCGTAAACCGATGAGATGCTAAGCGAGTTGATTGCACTCGACCACGATCGGCCGAGAGCGAGCTGCTCTATCGATGACAATGTAGAGAGATGACCGAGTGAAGCGAGAATGAGAGAGTCTTACGAGCTTTACGAGAAATAAATAGATTTCGAATATATGAGGTTAACGAACTCTCGCACTCGCGACGTTTCAGAGCGCATTTTAGATGCGAGTTCGTCGAACTCTGTAACGTGAGAGTGAGAGAAATGCAAGTGTGTCGATGATTCCGATTGTGTCATCTGGAAGAAAAATTTTTCTCGAAAAAGTGTTCAATTGTACCTCTGTACATTTAGCCTCACGGAAAAAGAATTTGCAAGAGCAAAAATGCTGTACCGTTTGAGAAATAAAAAATCGTTTAAATGAAAAAATTGGTCAATATTCGAAAGACACCATGTGGAATAAAACCGAACGAAGAAGAGAGGGATCGATTTGCCAAGAGAGGTTCAGCTATCGAGCCAGAACGGGGTTGCACTTGTCCCCGAGTTTCTCACCTTCCGGGCGCACCGAAAGAGAACAGAGTCCGAGTGCGCGGAGGTCGTGCAGCCCGACGGAACTCGCGGCTTCCGGGAACCGAAATAGAGCGAGCCATCCGCGCGAAGTCAAAGTTCCACGACTATTAATAGATTCGCGCGATGCTCTCCACCGCGATTCACTCGACCCTACGCTATGGTTCTGTACGCGCGCGTAGTTCGCCTCGTAAAATTTTATAAGCGAGTATTCCTCTCCCTTAGACTCGCTTCGTTTACTCGACTCGCGACTACTCGAAAATTCGTAGCGAATATTGTTCTTCTTTTGCTCTTTCTTGGTCTAATTTCGTTTGGAAAAAAATGAAAAATATATTGTAATATATCATTTTATTTAAGAACTAAAACATGCATATGAGGGCACTTAAAAATCTATTTCGACATTTCTACTTATTTTTATAGTTTCCTAACCTTTTTCTCGCTTAAACTAGCATGACGCGCGTAGGTGATTAGGCCAATGATCCAGTGATATCAATGTATATATATAATGGTAGTCCCCGTTGTTGAAAAATGAAACTCCGCGACAATAAAAATTCGACATCGACAGCGGGGCTATTCATATAGTATTTGGATCTCGCGTTGACTTGCGAGAAAATTTTCCGAAATCTTATATCCTTCCAATTAGATACATTTCATGGAGCTCTAGGCAACAAGAGCAATACAGGAACCGCAGGGCAAGTGATTTAAACGTAAATATATATATACAGGGTGAAAGATAACTACCCTCTAAAATTGCACCGGCAGATAGAGGGGTTCAGCCTGA
>NCVS01001632.1:0-14252 GCA_003055095.1 Goniozus legneri | reverse complement strand
GTGAATCTATATGTGTGTGTGTGTGTGTGTGAGGTCGAGTCGAGTCGAGTCTGTACGTCAGCCGAGGGTCGTGTCGGAAACCAGTATGAATGTATGAACGAATGAACGTCAGTCGGTAAGAGTAGTCAGTATGTAAATGAATGAAAGAATGAGTGAGTGAGCGAGGTTAGGTGTAGTTGGGTGTCAGTGTAGAATGAGTGAGTAAATAAATGAGTAAATGAAAATTAGTGAGAGGGTATGTAACCGACTCGTTCACAGCGACAAGGCTATCGAGAAACCATGACGCGTCGAGACGAGTCGGGGTGTTAGGGTGTGAATTGTGCGGGAGGATGGTCCTTTTGGAATTTTTCCTCTAGTGGCAATGATGATGATCCTGGTTAATTTGTGTTGTGTCGCAATATTTATCCATGGGTAACTGAAAATAAAATACGAAATTAGAAATTTAAACAATTACATTTCTATTCTATATATACTTACCTGTGAAATATTATTATGATCGATGAACTGATATCTGTATTACGATTCTACAGATGGACGGATTCGACAGTAATTTGGAAATGGACTGGGAGAAAGAGATTGTCCTGGATAACCTGAGCGACATGCAGTCGACGGAGGAAGAGGGAGCGTCCAGCTGCTCTATGGACATAGAGGATCCTGGAACGCCCACGCCTTCACAGAACAGACCAAAAATCGTTGACAACGTCCCGCTCAACATCAAGGTCAAGAAAGACCTGAAAAAATACTTATTCAAAAACCGGAAGACACGACCTCGCCCTGTACTACGTGTGATTAATGAAACACCTGAAAATGACAACTCACCAACCGATAAAATGGACTCATCTCCCACAACGAGTGGAGTTGTCCCCGATGCTCAACCTGTGGTTTCTCCTAGTGACACGGTGCGGCCCACGTTGATGTGCAGCGTTGCGTTGAACCGTTTGACTGCGTTACCTGCAAAAAATAAAAATGTTAATATCAATACTTCTAATGATATTGTCGACATTGAAGATGTTGACATGATCGTTAGCGATAAAAAATTAGAAAAGGATATCAATATTTTAAAGAAATCACTCAAAGATGTCTCGATGAATCCTTCCACGTCGGAGGTGACAATCCACAATAATAGGCGGTTTGCTAAAAACAAAAACAAAGAAAATGATAATTTAAATATTTCAGATAAAAGTAAAAATATTTATCGGGACTTGCCCGGTTGCCTCGTTGTCGGACATGGTTCGGGAAAGAACAAACACGTCTGCTCCTCTATGCGGCTCTTTATTAACTGCCTGTACGGTAGCGTATATAAGACGCACCAACAATCACAAAAAAAAGCGGACTCACACACACACACACACTCCAAAGCGCTCGCGCGTCCTTCGCCCACAAAAACCATCAACATCGATGTGTCGTCACGGCCAAACTGACGTACGACCGTCCTCGGGCGATTTTTCTGCTCATTGCGAATCTGTAACAGAGAAAAAGAGAGAACATGCAAGCGTCTATAAACTACGGAGTAAACTTTAAGGGTCTGCTCGTCCTTCCTGACAATCAGTGTTCGATAACGAGCGATGAATTAAAGCGTGTGTCCTTTCGACCAGCACGTCTGGACCGGACGGCACCTTTATTCATTTTTGCAATGCGGTTTTGGACCGGACGGGTGTATCCTTTCGACTAACCATGATTGGGTTTGCCCGGATGACACTGTCCTTACGACCAACCACTACCATGTTCGAGTAACTTCAATCTACCTTCTCAAGAATCATCTTCATCGTTCCCCTCCAGGAACTCATCGTGATCAGACGCCATACTCGAGGTTTCTGAGTCTTCAGGTACCGTTACGGTATCACTCGGACTATCGTTCCGGTCACTATTTTCAGTGCATTCCGCTGTCGTCGCGGCCTCCTCATCATTGGTCACCGCGGTGCTAATTTCTAGTAGCCCTTCATGTCCTTGAGGAATCAGTCGCAGGTTTTCATGGGCGTACTTAAGCACTCGACTAGAGCCCTTGATGTTTTTCAGCTCATAACGATCGTTTTCCAATACCGCCGATACTACGAATGGGCCGCGGAACTTTCTGTCAAGTTTGGTTTGGTTTCGTTCACAATTTTTTATGAACACAAAATCGCCCTTCGAGAAGCGTTCGATGGCTGCACGGCCTTTATTGAATCGTTCAGTGTCGAGTGCAGCGGCTTTTTTAATATTAGCGGCTGCGTCTTCCCGTATTGAAATCAAATCTAGCCGATCCTGTGATTTTGAATGTTCCGATCTTATCTTAGACATTCCCAAGGATTGAGAGCGGATTCCGAACATCAATTCGGTTGGGGTGAATTTTGTGACTCTCGACTTTGTGCTATTGAGTGCCAGTTGGACGTTTCCTAGTTCGTCGCGCCATGTTTTATTGGGGTCGTTTTCTATAATGGTTAAAAGGCATTTTAACGTGCTCATCACGCGCTCGACTTGTCCATTTGCTCTGCTAGAGCGCGTCGCGATGAAATGAAGATCGATCTTGTGTTCGGTGCAGAAGTGTTTGAACTCTGCACTAGCATAGCATCGGCCTTGGTCGGCAATAATTCGTTTCGGTGCACCGAAGAGGGTTACGGCCTTTCGCAAAGCTCGTACCGCGCTAGATGCATCTATTGACGTCGCGTATTCTAAAATGACGTATTTAGTAAACGCGTCGATAATTACTGAACAATACTCTTTGCGGTCACTCTTGCCACTCAGCCTCCCGGTAAAATCTATGTGAATCGTGTGCCAGGGAACCGTTACTTTAGGAATGGAATGGAGTTGAATGGGTTGAGCCCCTGATGAACCTTTCGAAGCCTTGCAAATTATGCATGAATCGATAAATTTTCGCACACATTTAGACATTTGAGGAAACCAATATTGCTCGTAAAGTTTATCCAGGGTTTGCTCGTAACCTAAATGTTGTAGTTCATTGTGAACGTGATTAATCAAGGTCCAGGTCAAAGTGCGAGGAACAACCGGCAGCCACGAAATAGTCTTGTTTCGGGTTATTTTCCTGTACAGGATTCCGTCTCTAACGTCATAAGTACGAGCAACGGTATCCGGTAACTCGTTATTGTTACATTTGGCAATTAGGTCCTGAATTTCATTGTCGCGTTTTTGTTCTACAGAAAGCCATCCTTGGTGCAATTCCACGAACTGGACCATTTCGGAATTCCATATCTCGCGGGTTTCTGGTGGAGGTTTCACATCGAAGTTTTGTATGGGGTTTCTTGAGAGGAAATCCGCATGTTCCATTCGACTCCCCTCGCGGTAGATTATATCAAAGTCGTAGGCCTGTAGGTATGCCCACCAACGGTGTACTCGAGGAGTAAGATCTGTTTTTGATTTCGTTGCCTTGAGCGAATTACAGTCCGTGATTACTCTAAAATGACGGCCATACAAGTAGTGTCGAAAATGTTCCACTGCCCGCACGACCGCTAATGTTTCTAACTCGTAGGAGTGATAACGCGATTCTACCTCGGACATGCATCGGCTGAAGTACTCTACGACATGTGGGGCATTGTTTTTCTTTTGTATCAAAATAGATCCGTATCCATCGGAACTAGCGTCACAGTGCAATTCAACGGGTAATTCTGGGTCAAAAATCGTTAAGACAGGTTCGGAGGTGAGTATATTGATTATGGCTTGGCGGATTTCTTCGTCCCTATCGCTCCAATCAACGGCCCCTTTTAATTTGGTTAACGAATATAGTGGCTTAACGATGTTAGTGAATCCCGGGATAAATTTCCGAAAGTAAGATGCGAGTCCGAGGAATTGTCGAACCTGCGTGGCTGACTTGGGACGTTGCGCGTCCTTCAGGACCCGTATTTTGCGATAGTTTGGTCTCACTTTCCCATTTTGCACCGTATACCCTAAATAGTCGATCTCTTGCTTCATGAATCTACATTTCTTCAAATTCAACGAAAACCCGGCATCTGCAAGAGCGCTCAGTACGCTTTCCAATTGCTGTAAACCGTCCGCGATATTCTTGGAGTGACATAAAACGTCGTCCATATAGATCAGGGGTTTGTTTCGTAAGTGAGCTAGCGATTTAGTTATGCACCTTTGATACACTGACGGTGCGTTCCTCAACCCAAAGGGCATCGCAAGGTATTCATACTGTCCTTCGGGTGTCTCCAACGCTGTTTTCTCTATCGACTCGGGGTGTACGGGGATTTGATGAAACCCCGAGACCATGTCTATCAACGAGAAGTAGTTGGCGCCGCTAAGTTGGTCTATCTATTCTTCTATACGCGGCAGAGGGTAATGTTCCGGACGCGTATTAGCATTGAGCTCGCGATAATCTACACACATTCGGTCGGTGTTGTCCTTTTTCTTTACTAGAAGAATCGGGCTCGCGAAGGGGGACGAACTTTCTCGGATTACTCCGGCGTTTAAAAGTTCTTGAATTTTTTCTCTAACTATTTGTTTTTCTAAGGGGGCTAATCTATATGGGCGTCTTTGGACGATTTTATGAGGGTCTAACAAAACGATTTTGAACATCCCAGTCTTTACGCGATTGTGAGGGACTCCCTCAACGAAACTAGCACTAAATCTCTCTAGCAATCGTACAAGTGCTTCTCTATCCTCACCCACCAGATCCGTGTCGATCTGATCAGGGTTAAGCGTTTTCGACTCTGCGTCACAGACGTTTACCTGTTTCTGATAGGAAAATGTTAAATCGTTACCGTCAATACGCACGCTTACGCCGTTGTGCAAAATATCCCTTCCCACAATAGCGGGTTCTGTAATGCAATTATCCGGGACAATATGAAAATTCAGAATTTCCGACACGTTTTTAACTTCTATTTTACTGAGTACTTGACGCGTACACGTGATATCGCCGCCGCCAATACCGGTAAGGAGGACGAGGTCTTCGCGCACATCGCCCGGGAATTTACTACGCAGATGATCCTTTAAGAGTGAGCAGGACGATCCGCTGTCGAATAAGAAGGGAATCAGTTCACCCGACAACGTTTTCAGAATACCTTTTGATATTTGCCGTTCACACAGGTTCACGTCCTTTATCGTAGCTCCATTACCTCCCTTTTTAGCTGGACAAAGTGTAGCCAAATGACCTAATTTTCCACAGGCGTAGCAAGTTGGCACTTGCGTGTTCCCCGAAGATAGTGAAGAGCTTGCCGCCCCGTGCTGCTTAGTCTTCTCGAAACACTCGTTTCGTTTTCTGCATTCGGATTGTCGATGGCCAGGTAGCCCACAAAAGTGGCACTTACCCGGAAACCTTACTGTGGTTGATCGAAACCGTTTCGACTCAGGTTCTCGCGTCTCTCCAGGTTCTATTCGTCGCTTCAGTGGAATACTGCCGAGAATTTTAAACAGCTGATTTCTTTACGTTACGACCTGCGTAGTTAGTTCACGACGTACGGAGTCATTTCATTGGCACAAAACTGATACAACAAACCCGGTTATAACGTCCTCTGACATCTCTGTTTTGGGTGTACGTTCGACTAAACTCCACAATCTTACAGCAGCCTCAGGTATCGTCTCGTTCGGCCCGATTTGAAAGCGCAATATGTCATCGAAGTAATCTTGGATCAGTTTAGGTTTGAAGAAGTTGGCCATTAAGTTATCTTTTACCGTGCTCCATGTTAGATAGTTCAGATTCAGCTTTGTGAGACTGGTCGCCGCGCGACCCTTCAATTCTCCCGAGAGGGCCACAAGAAGATTAACACCTTCCAGCTGTTTACTCCTCACAATCAATTCCGTGATTTTACACCAGCCCTCTATATCTGCATCGGCATCATCCGGATTAAAAGGTATCAGCTGTATTGCTTCTAGATTGCTGACGCTACTGCGAGCTGATGATTGCGAGGTCGCCAAAACTTGTGAGAACAGTTTTTCCATTGAACTGAGCAACGAACTGGCACTTGAATTATCACTTAACGGCTGTACTTCCTCGCGTTGCGCTTCATCCGATCCCACTTCTGATATCGGGACTTGCCCGGTTGCCTCGTTGTCGGACATGGTTCGGGAAAGAACAAACACGTCTGCTCCTCTATGCGGCTCTTTATTAACTGCCTGTACGGTAGCGTATATAAGACGCACCAACAATCACAAAAAAAGCGTACTCACACACACACACACACACACACTCCAAAGCGCTCGCGCGTCCTTCGCCCACAAAAACCATCAACATCGATGTGTCGTCATATTCATAAAAAATCGAGAAGCTACATTGGCGAATGGCTGAATAGCACCAGTCGTCATACTAGTGAATTAGTTGATAATGCTAATAAATCTAAGACTCAAAACAGATTTGTAAATGCGACATTCAAAATAATTTGTACTAGTCCCGACGATACAAAAGTTATATTTAACAAAATTGAAGAATGTATAAAAACCCACCGTAATGGACGCGGCTTTTTTGGAGTAGAAAGAATGAGAATCAGGGATTCCACTGTCTTCATTGATTGCGCTGACTTTACGGCCGATAAGCTAGAAAAAATTAAAAATATATACAAAGAAGTAATCGGCGAGAGAAGTATCTGGTTAAACAGACCTTATAAACAAATTGAAATTTACAATGTTCCGCCTAATGCGGACAAAGACAAGATCTTAAACGCATTTTATGGTCTATCAAATAACCCAAAAATAAGGGAAACTAATTTTATTGGTTTGTACACCACGGGTTTCGGTGCCTGCAAGGCCAGACTATCGATTCCAGTGGGTGTTTTCCACGAACTAGGAGATATTTCTCTTGTCAGATTTGCTGTCGGCGCTTCAATGTGCAGACTAGTGGAACATGAGAGACGTCTCATAAAATGTAACATATGTAACATGGTAGGACATTTCGCAAGAGACTGTCACAATCGTCAGTCTGCTGGTCCTATTCAGTGTCGAAACTGTCAATTCTTGGGTCATGTCGCCAAAGATTGTAATTTAGGCAACAGGTATTAATTTACCTTTGTAATTCTTGTTTTTATAGTATGCTATTTTACATTGTTTCTTATTATTTTTAATATAAGTGTTTTGTTGAAACCTTAAACTGGTGTATGGATTTTTATATATATTTACAATGTATTCCGGAAATTTCTAGTTATTTTATCTGGTGATTTGCCGTATTTTTAATTCACTTTGTTAATTATTCTGTAGTAACTGTGGTTCTGGAATACCTTGGTGAATCCTTCCCTTTATTCCTTTTATCCTAATGTTGATTAATAGTAAATATTATGGTTAATATCCTTTGGTCAGGTTATACCTCTCTGTAGTTTATTATACCTGTATAAGAAAGTAATGACTTTATAGTCTGTCATTAATTATTAATTTCTACTAATTTATCACAACTATGAAAGCTTGGTAAATTATGTTTATCAAATTCTTTATATTATTTTAAATTCTTACCTGTTTTTACGCTGGTATCCTATAATTTCTCTTACTGAGGGATTTATTAACTCGTTTTTATTATTTGTGCCTTGAAAATTATCAGTTAATTACACATTTAATTTGGCCTAGTTTTTGAAGCTTTAAAAGTTTATAAAGTTCTTCTTAAAATATTAAGATTTAAAAAAAAAATTAAATTCTGATTCAAATGTAATAAAACAGAGTTTTATTAAGATCGACACACTCACAGGACGTCAGGAATTACTATTCTACAAGTTCATCATGCTGGCACATCCATTTGCTGATTTATTTATGATTTTTGGCTGTCTGAGTGCATTCCTGAAGGACCAATTCTACATTATATACATGGCTGAATTTTCATTATCCCAAGAGGACTTCAATGGAGTTTTATTGATGCTGATATGCCTACAATATACTATAAATTCATTTCCGAAGTTTCAATAAGATTGGACAACCCTGTGGAGGATTAAATTATGATTTTAGACTGTTGACGCACAACTTTCAAAAGCCAACTCTGTGTTTTAACAATTCAGAAGTGTTCTATAGCTGATTTTCTTTATCCTGGATGCAAGGAGGATCAGTTTATTCATCTATTACATCTTTAGTTGACACTTATTCCTTATGATTTAAGAAATCTCCAATTTTCTTAATTTATGATAGGTTATAAAAATCAAATTTTAAACTAAAGGACCTCAACTGAGTTTTATTGACTCTGACATGTCTATGGGACGCTACAAATCTATTCTCAAAGTTTAAATAAGATTGGACAACCCTGTTGGGGTTAATTTATGATTTTAGGTTGTTGACGCACAACTTTCAAAAGTCAACTCTGTGTTTTAACATTTTAGGAGCATGCTATAGCTGATTTTCTTCATCCTAGATGCAAGGAGGATTAGTTTATTCATACATTACATTTTTAGTGGTCATATATTTCTTGTAATTTAAGAAAACTCCAATTTTCTTAATTTATGCAAGGTTATAAAAATCAAAATTTAATCCAGAGGACTTCAATGAAGTTTTATTGAATCTGATATGTCTACAGGACTATATTAATCTATCCCCAAAGTCTCAATAAGCTAGGACAACCCCTTGGTAGTTGATTTTATGTTTTTAGGTTGTGAACGCACAACCCTAAATAGTCAATTTTATGTTTCAATTATATACATGTATTCTATAGTTAATTTTCATTATTCTGACTGTCAGGTGGAATAGATTATTCATTTATTACAATTTTAGTAACTATATATATCCTGTAAATTGAGAAAACTTCAATTTTCTTAATTTATGTAAGGTTTTAAAATGGAAATTCTAATCTATAGGATTTCAATAAAGTTTTATTAATGATAACATGTCTATAGGACGGTATTTCATCTCCAAAGTTTCAAGAAGCTGGGATGATTTTTTGTTGGTTTAATTTATGATTTTAGGTTGTTATTATACAACCCTATTTAGTTAATCTTATGTTTCAAATACATAGAAGCATTATAAAGTTATTTTCATCATTATTGTTGCAATGCTGCAAAATTTATCCAGTTATTTTAAATCTAATTGGTTTAATCCAAAGTCTAATTCTATAATGGATTACAAAATTATAAAATTTCTTTAATAAGAGAGTACTTCATTATTATTCTATCATGGGCTATTCATTCATAGAACATTAATTATATAAAATACAAATTACATTAAGTTTTGGCATGTTTTACAGTTTAATATTGGTCTGCTTATTTATTCAATATGTCTGATTTATAAATTTTTAAACAACAATTATTTGTAGTAATTTTATTTTTATATAAATAACTAATTGTCTTAGTGCTTTTACTTTGCAAAATTTGCAAATTTTGTTAATTAATTGTTTATTTTAATTATTTTATAAATTGGACATCACGAATTGTTTGACAATTGAGAATGCCTTACCAGAATCATTAAACTCAAATTACCAAAGTTTTTTTTTTATACATTTTGTTAATGAGTTATCTATCAATTAATGGTTATTATCTACCTCGCACTATTCCGATTACTTAATTAAATTATTATAATCGAATTTTGTTGTTAATTTAATCTCTTTTATTTTTAAATATTCACCAAATTATTGTGCTATTTATTAACTTAGCACATCGAATAAATTCTTTCTATTTTTGTCAAGTGATTGGATATCTTTAATTTGATTTAATTAAATTTTTAAAAATTATAATTATTAATTTTATGATTTTAAATTTACCGCGTGGTAATTTATTTTATTCTTGATCACTAAGTTACTTACGTCATGGACTCCTCTTCACGGACCCGATCTCCTTCCTGGTGACGTCGGTCGGGTTGCCCTAGTTTAGGGGGCCGTTGATATTCGTTACAAGATGACTGGTTACAAATTAAAATACAAATCTTAATTGTTTAATTTTCTTTAATGAACGTCATATGAATTTATAATAATAATTCCTTATACTAATGAGGAAAAATTTTTTCTGTCATTAAATATCCTATATAGTTAAAAATTTCTTCCCTTTATAAATATGATTCTCATAGACTTATGATTTAATCGACCTATATTGTAACATTGCCAAGCTTGTATGTGGCTTTTATTTAATATTGATCCTTTTCACTGGAGATTAGCTGATGATGATGATAATTTATTAGGCGTTATAAACTTTGTTTTTCTTACGCCTATGAAATTTTAATATTGCATATTAGATCTTATTCTCAGCCATTATTTGCAATTCCAATGGTATCTCTACTTAAAGATTGTCTTTCTAGGCAGTCATTTATTTATTACACTACATGGTGCTACTTCAATATTTACTATAAAATGTTTTATGTCAATTTTTCAATCGAGTTATCTATATCACAATAATCTTCTAAATATATATCTTCACTACCCGTTACTCTGGATCCCAAATAGCATTTATATCAATATTTGCAAATTTAAAATATCAACATAAATTTTTAATTTCATCGTAATATGGAATTAAAAACTTTTATTAATATATGGGGATTAAAATTTATTTTTCCTCTGGCTTTTTCCGCATTTTATACTAATTTTATCCTATTAATAAATTGTTTGCTAACTTGTTTAATTAATAATTTATTATTCACAATACTGAATTTGGTCACTTTTGGCTATTTCGATCATTTTGAGAAATTCTGCGTTTATGCAGGAAATTACATTGAAATCAGGCATAGCAGGCATGCTTATATTGTCTGGTGACATCATATTATTTTTTATTAACTATTTATTAATTTTAATTAATTAATTTCATGATTTTTAAGTTGCGCATGCGCCGTGAAATATCGGGGAAAACCCAGATTCGATGCAACTTAACGCGATCAAAGATAGATCCGAGTTGAAAGCCCGTCTCTGATTCGTCGTGCTTCTTTAACGCGACGCGCTAATTGGTCATTTTCTTAGTGGTGGGAGATCTCCCTTGATTCCCTTGTACTTCGCGGTCAAGATTTCATTAGTCCTGTGCCGAGTGAAAGTATACAGATCACTGTGCTATAATTGCTACTTTCGCTGTTCTGCTGAATTTCGAAGTGCTATTTTCGCAATTAGGACTTGCATTATTACTGTTATTAACTATTGTTTTGTGATAAGCATATTGCTTTTAAGTTTTTTACGAGTTTTTGCTGTTTTTTGAAGACATCTCCTGTGCGGAGTTTCATTGCTGTTTTATTTTGGATTTTTCGAGTTTTTGAGCGTTTTTTATTAATCGTGAGTAATTTATTCAATTTTTTTCTTTATTATTCTGATAAATTTCTTTCGATTTTCGCTAATTAATTGAGTTTAATTGAGTTTTTTGTGCTCCCCCCCCTTCCCCCTACGTTCTATCCCTCCATCTCTCCCGTATTCCCCTCACAGTTTCCTATCTACCTCTCTCACTACTTTATGACTATGCTTTTTAGATTCAACTTTCCTATCTATCTACTTTTTTCAGCGATTCGATATATATCGATTATGCCGATGGAGATAATAGTTTAGATGCATGTTATGTAATTGGCTATTTTCTCTTGTGTGCAGATCCGCGTTGCGTGTTCGATATATCGATTGCCCTAATTTTACATTATCTCTCATTTTCGATCTTTTTTCTTTCTTTAATGATTTTTGAGATATGAGTTATGCATAATGTGTACGATCTAGATGCGCGTTGCGTAATTGATTGGTGCCCCTCTTATGCAGTTCCGCGTTGCGTGTCTCTGTCTCGATCATTGCTTTTCTGCCTCGCTCGTGATTATTTTAATTAATTAATATTTTATTTCTTTATTTATTTATTTTTAAAATTTTTATTTCGGGAATTTTCGCGATTTTGCGTATTTTATTCGAACAGAGAGCTCTTCGACCGATCAGTGAGATGCCTAATTTTTCGTACGATTTTTATTATCTTTGCGAGTCTTATTTATTAATTTAATTTATCGCGTATAATTTATTTTAAACATATTTTTCATAAGAATCTTTAATACAGACGGGTTAAATTAATAGACATAAATTTTATAATTTTACTCTTTATTTTATTCTATTTCATTGCTTTGAAAAATCTATAAGCGCTGCTTTGATTTTTATTAAATAAATTAATTTATTAATTTTTACTTTGCGCGATTGTTCGCGCGTTGAGTACCCCGTTCGGCTCGATAGGACGTGGGGCCGGCTGACGATCGTAGATTTCGGGTTTTATTTATGACTTTATTTCTCAATATTTACTAATATTTCTCTCTCGAGTCAATTAAACTTCGAGGTCGATAATTTTTCTTATCTGGAGAATTAATTTCAAGCACGGCTTCTATTCTCCTCGCAACGCGTTATCTATATTTCAATCTTAATAAATTTTATTAATTTTCTCTTTTTCTTCCTCGCCGACTTGAGCTCAATTTATTTATTTTTATATATCTTTACGCGCGTTCATCGGGGGCATTAAACTGGTCGGGTAGTGTTCTCTTGTAATTTCGATCGAAGGGGTCGGAGGGCGGTCGTACATTGCTCGCGTTTCTCTCGATGGCTGGGGGTGGGTCGGGCCGACTTTGTTTTTCGCCGCCGGGTGGATTTCTTCCTTGGTCGGGCGCGCGTGCGCCGTCGATCGTTCCGTCCGTCGTTCCGCCTCCTGCTGCCGCGCCTGGATGTCGTCCTCTTCGTCGTCCGTTCTCCGCCGTCCTGCTGCTTTGGCCGTCGTCGTCTTCGTCGCCTTGGGCTTTGTCGGGCCGCTCTCTCGTCGTGGCTCCGGGTGATTGGTCGTCGTCGTGGTCGTCGTCGTGGTTGTTGCTGCCTCTTCTCCCGTGGACGGATGGTCGTGGTGCTCTGCTGCTGCGACGATTTGGATTGGCCGCTCGTCATAGTCGACTCGCCGGGGGCGGCTATGGGCCGGCTTTTTTCGTCGTCGTCGCGGCGGTCGTCGCGGTCGGCGGTGGTGGAGTTTGGCGCTCGGCGGTGGTCGGCGGGGTTGGCGGTGCCGCGTCCGGGCTTTATTCTGCTGCCGCGTTGACTGGGGTCGGTTGCTCGTCATCGTGGACGCACTGGGGACTGTCCGATTTCGGTCTTTATCGGTTTTTCAGGCTTTTTTCGTTTTCATCGCGGCAGTCGTCGGGGTCGGCGGCGAAAACCTCCGGCACTCGGTGGCTGTCGGCGGGGTTGGCGGTGACCTTTTTCGGGCTTTATTTTTCCTGCTCGTCAGCGGGGATTTCGGGCTTAACTTTCCTCTCTCTCTCGCGCTTCTCGTTCTCTCGCGTGGGAGTTCAGGGTGGACCGTCGATCCGTAATTTTCGTTCGATGCCTATGGGGAAGGGAAACTAGTTAATATTTTTATAAAACTGATTTCCTGGCCCTGATCGGGGCGAGCGATTGAAATTATCTCACCTCAGGGTGATTGACACGAGCGAGGCACGCTCTCTTACTTTCCTCTTCTTTTTCTCTTTCTCTTTCCCTTTCTCTCTCTCTCTCTCTCTCTCTCTCTCTCTGCTTACCCTTCTATTGTTATCTTGTTCCCCTCTCTCTCTCTCTCTCGCTTTCCCTCTCGTTACACTTCCCTTATCCTTATCCTGCATAATATGCACAAAAAACGAAATGAGAAGGAGCGAGTGTTTCACGCCAGTCGTGATCACTGCTGAAGACGATCTTCGGTCGCGATTTTCATCGGCGCCGGGGGACTGTTCTGATAAATTTTCTGTTTGTTAAAATATTTGCTCAAGCTGACTGCTTGATTAATCGAGATGCTCTTTCGATATTTATCGATCGAGACGCGTAAGTGCGCGAAATGCGCCTGTTCAACCAGTGTATCGTTTCGATGGTATTATTTTTATTTTTGATTTTTATTAGTAGATTTTACTTGCAAGTTTTTTTTCTGCTTAAAATGTCTCGACGGCTTTCCTCGCCGACGCGTCTTTTATTATTACGGGATTTATTTTCCCTGTCATCAAAATCGTCGTTGATCGTTCTTCGATTAATGAATCTCTCGACGCCGAGAATTGCTTCAAGGTAACATTTTGCCCGCTCGCCGTACTACTAGTAGAGCGTGGTTTTCTGTTTTCGATATCTGGGGGACTCGCTCGGCGCGTATATTTGATTTTGGTTTCAAAGTCGAGTGACCGCGTTGATGAGTATTCCTGTTTAGATTTTTCGGTGTTCTTTGCCAGATTGTTGTTTAAAATCTTTCGCGTACTTTTTCGATGTTCGATCGTGCGTCGGCGAGGTACGTTTGTCGTTGCAGTATTCGTATCGATTTATCGATTTTTCTCTAGTATTCGAGGTGGAGCTTGATCTCCGTTTTTATTTATTTATCGTGAAAAGCGAGTTGTATTCTTTCGGTTGGATCGCGCGGATCGTGCGTCTCCGATCGAGGGAGAAATTTTTCGATTCGGTACTACGAGTTCCGTTGGAACTCAGAGGCTCAAAAGGCCTTCGAACAACT
>NCVS01001628.1:105174-219829 GCA_003055095.1 Goniozus legneri | reverse complement strand
CAGTATTGCCTACACCCGCAGTAATACCCACAGTTACCCTATTTGATACTGGACGTGATGCCATGCTTCTAATCACAATTTTATCACGATTGAATATCCAATTTCGAAATTTCGCACTATCAATAACAAGCAACTAACGCGCAGACTCTAAGCTATGAAAATCAAATTAGTCTTAAAGACTACATAAAATCAAACAATCAATTAAGCAGAAAAATAACAATAGAAGAAAACAACTTCATGAATTTAGCGAGACAGGAAACGGTACCGTCACAGCACTATTCAAAAAAATTGATTAACACAAAGCGGATGAACGAAAGTCAATTCTCGCATACCGGGAAACATGATAAAACGGAACACACGTACACGACACAACATTTATATCCGACTACGCAACACGAATGCACAAGAGGAATAAGAAAAAAAAACGTAAAACACAATTAGTATAGAATAAATGAGACACAAACTACATCCTGCTTTTCTACGGTCATGTGTGCTTGTGGGAGTACGTGTGTGTGACGATTATTAAACTCACGAGAGCATACACGTAAGATCGTGGGTCTCGTAACGAAGGATAGTATCTCGACGAGGTGCCTGATCGATACCTTTGGCCAGGAACGAAAACAGGATAGCGAACACTGCTCGATTAAAGTAGACCGCGTTTAACGTGAACGATTTGCGATTCGAATAGGGTCGTTCGTGCGCAACAACTGCCATGTTGACGTGCGACGAAACGACTTGATTATCGAGTCGAGATCCCGCTCCGTAGGCGCGCACGACTCGCTCAGTACAAGTCCCATGTACGAACTGAATACTGAATCTCGATCTCGGTGAGTGCGAGTCAGAGTCGACGTGCACAGCGCCGTTGCGATTTTACGATGCGTTCCATCCCGTGGAAAAGAGAGGGCGGAGAGAGGGAAGAGGTCGACGCTCGGGTAACGTCGGGACAGCTCGGCTCCCGCGCTCCATGGAACAGCGCTAACGACCAATGGCAATGTTCCCATGGGTCAAGGGAAACACAGAGCACCGCTACGCGGAGATGAATAAAGTCCCGAGCACGTGAGTTATATCGTTGTATATGGCGTTGTTATTCAATATTATCGCGAGTTATTAACGCCCGTGCTATGTCGTTCCCTTCGCGACAAGAGCCGACGCAAGCAGTGAGTCCTATCTATCGCAGGATTCATGACTTTTCACGGAAATTAACATGTAAACACGACTCGAGAATTGGAGGAATTTCGTGTTATCGAATCTTACGTGAGTGAATTTTTTGAATTACCGTGTAGGAAAACAGCATCCGCGCATTGCTTCATTTCGAATTTGACAATGAACCAGCGAATTTCAGCGAATTGTGGGTTTCGATGCTCCTTTATTTTTCTGTAACTCACTTATTCATGGAATCGACAGACCATGAGTTTCTTTGGTTTCACGATACAACGGTCTTACACGGTTCTCGAGAATATCCGGATGATTCATAAAAACGGATAATGTGCATTTATCCTCGGCTGGTAGCTCGCGCGACTTGCTATTTTCCTTTGTTTCTTGATTTCGCGCTGCTCTAACAAACAACGCGAGATGCGTGAAATCATTGTCGTATTATCTGTATCTCTCTTGGCTTCTCTTTCACCCCTCTCACAAACAAGGTAAACTGTTTGTCTTGCAGCAATCGATTTTCCGAAATCGATACTCGACAGACGATGAAACAGCTATAGCGTCTATAGTCTTTCTTTCTTTAAAATAAATTGATAAATTTGTATACTTTTGTTGCAATACTTATGAGTTTTGTCGTAATTGCTTATAATCACTACCCGTTTTGTTACTGGTAAAAAATTTTTTCGTTAAATTTCACTAAACTGAATTTTTTGAGTGAGAAGAATATTTATCACTATAAGTGAATCAATTTGTCTTGCCACTGAAATATTTTCTTCTTCCTAATTAAGCAACATTCTTTGTAACGAACGTAATTTGTCTTAATCGATTCGCGATGAAATTCGCCGGTTTGGCGAAACTTCCCGTTGTGTTTGTTTTCACTCTCGACGTTCGAGAAATTGGCGTAAAAATTTCACAAGTTTCCGGAATCACAGACCGTTCGCGAGTTGTCCTTCTCGGAAAATGAATCGGCCGGCGCGTTTGCGTAACGCTGGAAGCTCTTCAATCGACTGGTCCGTTTCATTCATCCCTTTGGGTTTCGCGTTATACCTACGAGGGACCTCGAGAACGGGGGAAAACACGCGACAGGCAGCGATAGTGTCTACCACGCATCCGCGTGAAATTGCGTGCTGCCGATTGGCCCCGGCAACGCTATCGTCGTGGGCGGCGGCTCGCTTCAATGGGAACGCTCACCGCGAAATCTATAGAGCCAGGGGAGCAAAGAGATGAATGGGAACCGAGTCCAGAATTTCTCGGCCGGAAAGAACCGATCAATTTTCCTCGGTGAGAAGGACAATTTTTTGTTTCGGAAGTAGCGTGTAACGTCTAAATCCATGGTTTTGTTTGTGATAAAAGTTACCGTTTTTCGTTCATATTTTATGGTAATCAAACTCTAAGACGGATTACTATCGAAACAAGCTGATTAAGTCGGATTTTTCTTTTTGATTTCGAGTCTCGCTTAACTGGGCTTATTAGCTGTAGCTACTTTGACTTGAGATAAATCAAGATAAACCTGATCATCTCTACTGTAATGTTGGGAAAATTCAAGATCGAAAGTATCTACTTTTTTAAAACTACAAATTTTTTATCTCGAGTGAGTATTACACACGAGAGGGGTCGCAGACGTGAGCTATTCAAATATAAAGCACGACAAGCGAGATTCCGTAAATCGCTAACGATCGTGTAACCAGTCGAAAATATAATTAATCGCATCGAATATTTAAACTCTATATTTGCCGTAAATTGAAATACCGAGAAAAAAGCTAAGGAGCGGGAAATTACGATGGAGTATTGAATGAAAGGGAAGAGAGGCACGTGTATATTATCGAAGTGGTCTAGTGTGGGGATTTGTGAAAGCGTTTCGGGTGTAGTATTGCGTGGGCGAGCAGCGACGCGCCGTGCGTGGGCGCGACTCGAGAATAGGGGTGGTCGTGTGTAAGACAGCGATTCGCTCGATGCGTACAGCTAGTAAGAGAAGAACAACATCAATTTCTAGAAATACCTCTCTCAAACGTTCTCGGACGAGTCACCCCTCACCGAGTTGCTCATCTCTCCTCTCTTTTTCGCTCCGACTTTTTCCGTTTTCTCACCACGTGGTTCGTCGCGACGACGTAAACATCGGTACAGTCCAAGTCTGTTTATCTCTCCTTAGATCGATAGGATCGTCCTCTACGGACGAGGGTATTGAAAAATCTTCGCAGAAGGGAAACAAAACAACTGTTAGTGGAGAGACAAAAATTGAAATTGGCTGGCTCTACCTGCTCGAAGGTGAGTCCGAGACGCTAGCCGAAGCTCGACGATGAGCGACAAGCCGAGATATCAGACTGCTCGTGTTGGCCCGCGATCGTTCCCGCGACTCGCGCTGCAAGCATCTGAATGGCGTGTGAACGGGTAGCAAAATGACGGCCAACTGCATTCACCTCTCTCTCTCTCTCTCTCTTACTCGGGAGGGTGTCGAGATAGGGTGGGAGTGGTATGGGTGCAGACGCGCGCATTCGTGACACGGTTCCTGGCTCTCTCGAACAACTCTCACCCCTCTTCCATTCCGGTCTTCGTATCGAGTACGCGACCTCGCCTCGGACGAAAAACACACCTTGTGTACGTGTGCTCGTCTCGTTTCTTCTATCCCGCGCACCCATCGGGGCTACGATTCCTAAACCTGCTCGAGATTACCCTCCTATCATTCAGCGCCACATTCATTCTGGAATTTTATCGAAGACTCGAGACTTGGCACCGAGCTCGAAGGGAATGTTGAATGAGAGTCGAGAGAAGAGGGGTGGATCGAATGGAAGGATAGTCCCGTCGGCGAACCGCGTCCCCCAATCGATACACACGCGCGCGCGACAAAACTCCCTCGGCACACCATCGAAACCTTCCGCCTTTGATTGAGTACGCATTGCGTTCGTACTTTTCCAAATTCATTCTACTATCATTACATTCCGTACTCGAGTCGCCTCTCGATGTAGTCATTTCTCACACATTTAGGCGATACAGTGATCAAGGGGTTGAAAAGTAACATTTCTTATTAATAGCACTCGAAAATTTTCTGGCAAATTATGATCTTTTTAATTCGATAATCGGCTTTTAATCCTTAACGATCCAACTTTTAATTGTGAATCGACTAGCATTTCCATTTATTCTATCGTATGTTAAAGGTCGATAACGAATTACTTAACAGTGGAATAGATTAGGGGAAAACTATAATATCGCATATGTGATCAAAACTATTTTGAACATGATTACTAGGAGTATTATTTTGAGTATTTTATAGCGTATAAATATTTTTCAGCGCTAGTAGACCTCAAAGTACTTATGAATATTTCAGCTTTTGCGTATAAACTAAACCCTGAAGAATTTTTAGAAACTCGTAAAAAATATCAAACAAAATATTATGATTCTCAAGAAAATGAATGACATTACCGAGTGGCTAACATATACGAATTCGATGAGAAATATAGAAGCCACTTGATAGCCACTCTCAAGGACTACGCATACGTCCACTTAATGACGCCATAGATTCTTTTATATTTATAATTTACGTATCAGAAGAAAACTTACGTGGGACGTATCGACTGCGTACGAGGAAAAAATTCAACATCGAAACTCGCAAAAATAATGGAAACAAAAGTTAAACAAGTGGAATGTTTCACAGTCGAATCTCATTATAGCGTAGATTGCGATGAATCACCACCTCTAACGTGTACAGTCAGAGCACCTTCCAGTGACGGTGTGTTGTCACGAGGCAAAAAAAGAAGTAACAACGTCGTTCAGTCGCCCGATTAATTGAACTCTGTTAAAATGAAAAAGGGTGCGAGGAGGGTGAGGGTAAAGCGACGAAGCGAACAATCGAATCAAATTTTAGATAAAAACCACTGATATGTAATATCGGTTATTGGCAGTGACACCTTTTGGTGTTATTTCAGTCGCATAGAGAAATACCGACGGTGCATGATGGCGATTTTCAAATGACGTTTCATTCACCGCGATTGGCGATGACGTATGACCTTGACACGCGTGCAACGTAGCTCAGGTGCGTGCATGCGTATTAACTTTCGCGAGAACGTAGAAACGCATATTAATATGTTACGCGGTATATATCCTAGTAGATAGCAGAGCATCCGCGCGCGTGGCCTCCTTTTCGACCCGATTACACATCTGAATTCACGTTCGGTGGTTCGTTTCATGAATGGGCATCGCTGAATAGTATGAGAAGTCGAAAATTGAGGTCGTTCATTTTCGTTAGTTGTTTCACGAATGAAAACTTATTGATTGATTATCGTTAATTGTATAGTAATACAGTTTTTGAATTATTAATTATTAATACTGCAAAAAATCTGTCGAAAATTCTTAAAATTGGGAAAAAGTTATTCGTGCTTTTAGTTTTTGTTATGTGACTTCTCTACGCTATCAGCTATTCTCATCATTTCTATTCTGCTAATTATAATCAAGTAATAATTGAATGATTTAATCAGTTCACTCGTAAGATTAGATTTATTGTTTCGCATGTTTTCATTAGGAGCAATTTATACTCCTCTCACCTTATTATGTTTATAATTGTTCGTATCTTTATTTGATTATCACTAATGACGATTTGAAATAAGTTAATTTTAAGAAAATTTATCTTCGACGACTCGTTTTATGAATGGACGGGGCTAGTTGATTCTGCCGAGTCCGTGAGATATCGATCGTCGCTATTCGCGAAGGAAAGTCCGTTGGGTACGTCGGAAACGAGCTCGTCCGTGTTTCCGGGCTCTTGTAAGGTATGACAGGAGAAAAAAAAGGGAAGAAAGGAGAGGAAAAAGGAAGAAGGAATTGTGCGCCCTTCCCCTTTTCAACGGTCGGAAGTGAGGAAAAACAGTACGTGCGTTAGAACGGTTTGACTAAAACGGAAGTTCGACCGGATGTTTTTTGGCTTGAGAAACTCCGCTGCAAAATGACCAGCAGGGGCTTCTTAGCCCCTCTCTCTCTCTCTCTCTCTCACTCTCTCACTCTCTCTCTCTCTCTCTCTCTTTCTACACATCCACCCAATGTAAATATTTAAATGGATGGAAATAGTGAGCGCGATGAAAATCGCGATTTACGAGTGTCGCGCTACTCACAGTAGCTCTCGAAATAAACGGCATCGCATGTCGTTGTCGCACGAGAGAACGAAAGAGAGAAAGAAAAAGAGAACGGAGAGTTATTTCATCTTTTCTAAATTCGGCCGGTGATAAAATCGCGCGCCGTTATTTATTTTCGGTTAATCTTATCGCGTGGTGCGGGCTGTTTTAACGGATATCGTCAGGCTCAATCAGTCACTCTTTTGCGCAATCGAACACCCACGCGTCTTCTTTTCGTATTCGTATGCTATTTTGCTTAGTGAAATCAATTTCACGCAGCTAATACAAATGTTCACTTATCCCAATTTAATTTATAATTTTCAAACGTACTTAAGGATGCCTCTGAGTCGTGATATTACAATTTTTGATTTAGCAATAACGTAACAATTCTTATCGTTGTTTATTTAATGGCAGCAATTTTAATTTATAAATTTAAATAATTGTGAAAATGGGGGCTCAAAACAACTCCAGCAGAGTTGTTTTGATTTTTATTTTACATGTACTTCGGTACAGCAATACTGGAATATTGTCGGAAAAAAATGAAAAATTTACGATTTGGCTAAATGGCAATCAGTGACGATGACCTTATTTTACGAAATATTTCACAATTACACATTCCGCATCGGTTTCGTCGAGCGCTTTAATTGTCTACGTTGTGTATATACAACGACTGCGAACGACCGGTGCTTGTCATTCGTCGAAAGAGACGTAGCGCTCTCGATTTTCCGCCCCGAACGGAAACACCGGAACCGGATGTGACGCGACGCACGAACACATCGGTCTATCAACTTAGAGAGTAAGTCTCGCTCTCTCCTCCTTCCTTATTTTCATCAATGAAGAGTCTCAATGGCCGGATCAAGAGTGTCGAGTAATCGATATACACTTCGAAGATCTCATGTTACCACGGTCAACGAGCGTTTCAATGCACAAAGAGAGCGTTTCTCTAAAAATTCTTTAAAAGTTGCTAGTCACTGTAAACATCAATTATTTCATTTGAAAACTAATTTCTAATGTAAACAACTATAAATAACTAACTGACTGTGAATTTTGTACTAACTATAGCAATGTAATTTTTAACTAAAAATTCTCTGTTTGCTATCTCTCCTTTCGCTACGTCAGATTTCAATCGATCGAGTATAAAACGACGTAATGAAATTTCGAATGATATTGTAGCAACACGAAGGTAAATCTGACGCAGGCGAGTTTCTTGGGGCGGACTGCCAACTCTCATGTGAACGGAGGTGTGGGCGTAGTACGCACGCCGGGGTATTTAATGCAATAATAGTTATGGCTTGCCTCGAGTTATTATATAACGATGACTCCGTAGAAATTCTGGTCACGAGTGTCGAAGCACGGCTTACAAGTTTTTTGGTTTCGCTCTCTTTTGTCTCAGAGGAAAAATTTCGGCTTGAGAACATTCTCGGCATTCGAAGAAGTTATTTCTCTACGAGGGATACATTTATTGTCTTTTTGAATTCGGACAAAAAGCCGATCAAATTTCTTCATTCGAGGTACAAAGTTGGGCATAAAAAGCTCGGTGCACCTGCGTAATTGCACCGAAATGAGCGTCGTTAATGGAATTATCTTGCGAGCCTACGTGCGAGTGTCAGAGTTCGCTAAACTCGATACGGGAGAGGGAGAATTGTAACGAAGCAAGGCCTGCTTTTCGAGGAGCAAATTGAATCAATTCTAACGAATGAACACGCCTAATGTTTTCATTGTAGCGAGAGCGAGAGAGATGGATCGTGTAGCACGCGCGGCAACCCCGGCAAAGAGAGAGAATATTATTCAGCCCCGTTTGAATGGGCCGTCGCGCACACACGCACACAGATACAGTCCATTCGCATCCGCTCGGAGCACGCCAGGGGTACACCGGGTTCTTTCATTGAGCGGCCTTCGTACTTCCGCTCTCTTGTTCGTTATGCACGCTCTATCTCGCTCTCTCGCTCCCTCCCGTGCCAACAAGTCTCCCCACCACCGCCCTCTACCTTCGATCTCGTCGTCTTTTCCCTTCCGCTACCCTCTGACCTCGTTGCGCGCACCCCGTGATGTTATTTCGATGAGAAAATCCGATTCGCTCGGTTCGTATTCAACGAAATTTATTATAAACTGACCTATTTTATGTATTTATTTGTATCGCGTTTTTTATTAATTATAGACGGAAATAAAAAAATTAGTGAAATATTCGATACACGGTAAAAAAAAATTATGCTAAGTTTAACATAAATCAGCTGCTATAGAGATTTACATATAATTTTCACAACACGGTGTTGTTCAATTTTTCACATAAGTAACGTGCTGAATTTACATTTCAAAATTATGGTTATATGACAGTAGTTTTTTTACCGTGTACGATAGAAATAACATGTTGGGTGCATACATAAGTATCACACAGCATCATGCTGATTCGATCGCATTTCTTAATTTTTACTCTTGTTTATTCATTTCTCTCGGTTCCACGGGAGACGCATATATTTTAGCGAGTCGGCGACGTTTCCGCTGTCGGCATCTCTCGTACGCGCTTCCGGTTTTCTCTCTTTCTAAAAACGAACTCAAGGAAACGCGCATATCCGGACTGGATGGAGCTTATGAAAAAGGATCGATTATTCTCACTTCTCTCGTTCGCGGAAAAATTCCTTTTAAATAAATTCACATATGCATGTTTTATCTCTTTTGTAATTATGTACCTAGTTGAGAATTCAGAATCAAATTTTACTCGCTTTAAAATGTACACTTTTTTTGATTTTTGAATTCGTCTCAAAATGTTTTGTCAAACAAACGAAAGTTTAACGAAGTATTTGTGACGTAGAAGTTTATCAAAGAAACGAATTTTTCAAATAATACCATTTCTTATGTGCAGATACTTCGTTGTCGAATTATACATGTTTTGAGTTTGAATGATTTACAATCGGGAATCATATCTGATCGGGTAATAAAAAATTCGAAATTCGTTTATCGACGTTTTCACGAAATTGTAACAAGATTGATAATTTGATTGAAAACTGTACTAAAAAAAAAAAGATTATTGCTAATCAATGCTCGTCTTTCCTTTTATGAATTTCGGATTTCTTTAATAAAGACATCGTCGATGAGCTCGGTTTTTTTCAATGAACCGGGATGAATTGAGCGCGTTGCAGGCAGCAGGGGTAGCTCAAAGGGGGATGCAGCAAGTGTCAGAGAGAGAGGGAGAGAGAGAGAGAGAGAGAGAGAGAGAGCGTGCGCACCAACAAGGTTACCGCCACGACCTACTTTGCATCATACTAGGCACGTGCATTTACCTCGCTCCACGTTATCGAACACCGCACACCACCCGACTAAAACCAAAATCTCATTTTCCCGCACAGTCGATATCGCTGAGTGGCCAGAGAAACGCGAAAAATGATTTAACGAGAGACGCGGAACAAACACTCGAACAAAATTTATTTAAAACTATGCAAAAAGGTTCTAAAAGGAATTTTTTTATTTTTCAAATTATTGCGATATTCGATGTAAAAATTTATCATTGTTGAAAATGTAATCTGGGTTAAAATCAATTGCTTAATATTAAACAAATAACTCCATTTTAAAAGAAAATTAGTCCCAGAAAACTGTTTCTGATCTATTTTTAGATCAAAACAAGCTCTTATTTCTTTGGCTTGAGATTGAATGAAAAGAGAGAAGAAAAATTACATTCGAATACCAAAGTATATAAACTGAATTAGGAATTAATGGGGTAACAGAAGAGGGAAAGAGGGAAATCACAGATGTAATTTTGCCTATTCTCAATCACGAAAATGTCAGCATCGAACGCACACTCGTTTCATGCGCCGTTTATCACGACTCTTCACCCGGCAAAGAAACTCAAAGCGACCCGGTGCCATTTACGAGCTCTTCTCGTCACCCAGTGACGTTAAACGACGACCCAATTGGACAACATTGTCTGAAAATCTTCAATTATCACGATCTTTCGTTCCAAAACTCGAAATAGTGCGACGAAAAAAAAAATAGCATTCGTACTTCGTAGTTGTATTTTTTTCGCAATATTTCCCATTAAGTGGCTTACTTTATCGACAGTTTCATTTAAATCACGCGTAAAAATGGAACCTGAGTACATTCTAGAACTGTTCGAAGTGAAATAGAAATAATATCGCTATTTTCATGGGGGAATTTAGAAAAGCGGTACCCATGTTCAAAAATATACTTCGATTTAACTATTTAGACTTCATCAAGTATCAGACGTGAAGCTATAATCGTAAAAATGAACATTTTCTCATTGGAAAATCGTTACGCAAATCATCATTCGAATGAGATAAAAACACCAATTATATTAACACGATATACTAGAAAAAGAATTAACTAAAAATGCATTATCATTTTGCTAATGAAATACTTGATTCATCCTAACAAGCATTTTTTTTCACCCGAGTAAATTTCATTTTTATATCACAAAATTGTTTATATTCTGAAATTGAAAAATATCGAACGAAAAAATAATTTGAAAAGTGAGAAATTTATTTTTGCAATGTCGCCCAGGCTCTCCCAGATGAAGCCGATTGAATGCCGAAAAATTAAAATAAACTAGGTGGGGTTGAATTCGATTTGACCCGAGCGTTCCGCTGACCCAATTGAAGTCCCGCGAGAGGGGGTTGAATGAACGGCGGTGCTTTCTCGTGACGTCACCGACGACCTCATTTCCGGTATTCCCTGGCAAAGCCAGGCGGGTGCGATAGCTCCCCGGCAACGACGGCAACGAGGGCGAAACCGCGACCTCGTCTCGCGCCGCCGTCGTCGTCCTCATTCACCCCGCGCACCCCGATAACCCCAAATCCACTCCCCCTCCTCCTCCCTCACCACGCATGACCTGGTGAATCGAAGGACGCCCCGTTCATATCCGCGGTGCCCACCCTGAACGAACGGCATGAATGAAATTTTCGTTCATCGAGAATGGCATCCTCCTGCTTCGCTTGTGATAAGAAATCGGTCACCCTGACTTCTAAAGGAAATTTTTTCATTCTACAGATTGTACACTGAGAATAAAAATTTGTTGAATGTGCTCAATATTTATTCTCATACATCCAAATAAATATTTAAATTATTGAACAATTATAGTTTCAGTTGGAGAAATCAATTTTATTCTAAATAATATTGCTATATTCTAAGTAGTAAATTATTTTATCGAACAGAATGTTTATTTCCACAGTTTCAAATAAATTGGAACTTGGAAATGATATAGTTTTTGCTACTATTGGTTGAGAATAAAGTGCCATAGTATTCGCGACATTTATTGTTAGTACCTAAGAGTATGTCAATTTACTATGTTTAAATGATTGGGCTGCTGTTTTATTAATCAAAATAATAAAAATATAGTAAATTTTACTGCAAGTTTCTTTACATATAATGACTCACTTAACGTGCATCATTTACGTGCATTCACGAAGGAATTTTCTTGGTTTAAAGAATTTTTCTGATCAATGCCACGACCTATACCCGTATTTCTCTTTTTTCGATGGCTACACGGCTATTAAGAACTACAATAGCATATAATCATCGGTGACAGTTGAACGGTCTACCTCTCGTTCGCCGTTCGATTCTTCTTTTTCCGTTCGGAAGATCGTGGCGCGATACTTCAGCGATCTTTGGTAACGTAGGATCTCGGAAAAAAAGTTTGTCTTACAACTATGGCTCAGAGGGAACAAGCCGAGAAAAATTCACTGAAGAATGGTGGAGTCCCTGCTGGAATCTTGTATTTCGCTATGGCGCAACCTATTGGGTGTGCAAGAATATCCTCTCATTGTTCTCGATGCCAAGATATCCCAGGATGATTAATACTCAGGAAAGGAACCACCCGCCAAGCTTCGAAATACCGCAAACTAGAATACGATACGATCATTTTTAGCGGAATTACAGTTTTCTGAAAATATTTTTTTTATAAAAAAAAATGGTCCCTTAATTTTTTGCGCTGTGTCCTCATAATAAAACTTGTACCCATTCAAAACTTTCAAAGTCTGAAAATTGAAATTATCAGAGTGAAAATCAAAAGGGAAGGTTTTGAAGGTTGAAGTCGAGACTGGAGGTATTACGTAATTTGCTCCGAAAATGTTGACGACGGGGTCGGACAACCGAACCGGTTTGCCAAAAATTTCAAGAATTCGAATTCAAGGTATCCATGTCAGCTGTCTTGGTCGGCAAAAAGGCTTCGTGGGCCGATGACGTATTGGCCATTGTTCGGTGAAATGTACACCATGAATCGCGCGTAGAAAGCGCTTTCGGTGCAGGTAGCGGTGCAGGTGCATCCCGGTTCCTCTTTCATCTTCACAATAGAATACCACCGAGCAGAAACCCGCAGTTTTGTGAAACGAACACAAATAGAGGCTTGATAAATAACAAGAATTGTGTGTGTGCAGCGCTCATTGCGTTAATTGAGGATTTTTACGTGACCCGATGTCAACTGCTCGCGATAGACGCGGAGTAAATAAATTCGCACGACACCAACGTTTGGAATTTTATAAATCTACACGATACGAGTCGCGTTCGTGCACTAGAGGCAAAAACGTTGTCACGAGAGAAATTTTTTAAATATTATTTACAAAATTCAAAATTATGGAGTGTTTGAGTTTCGATGTAACGAGGAAAACCCTCGATTTACAGAGGTGCGCCATTCCTAAGCCTGGTAGCAATGAAATTCGGATCAGAGTTGCCTATTCTGGTATTTGTGGCACAGATCTTCACATCTTGGACGTACGTTTTTATCGAATAGCGAATTATTTCGGTATTGTGAATTATCGGTTTTTCTACTCGGTCAAAAAATTTTTATGATTTTCAAAAAATCGGTATTTTATACTCTTTTATTGTTAAATTTGAACAGTGTTTAGTAGCGTAGCCGAAAACAGAAAAACAAAAATGATCAGGTTTATTCTTGTGCATCCTGAGTCAAATATTTTGTTCAGCAAAACAGCATTTTACAAATATTTATTTTGTTCAATTAAGTAATCTCTGTTATCCTGCTCAACTGACCTGTTGCGTCGAAATCGCGATGCAGCCTAGCGCGTTGCCGGTGTCGAGTATCGATTTAACGTGAAAGGTCGAAAGACACGAATAATTCGAAATTGGAGAAAAAATTAATAAAAAGTAAACGACTTGAATGTTATTTCAGGGTTCGTTTCCCTGCAAGAAGGATGGCAGGCTGGTGCTCGGGCACGAATTCTGCGGCATCGTCGACGAGATCGGTTCCATGGTGACGAGCTTCAAGGTCGGACAGAAGGTCACCGTTGATCCGAACAGCGGCTGCGATAAGTGCACGTGCTGTCACAGCGGCAACTATCACTTCTGCCAGAGCGGTGGTATCAACAACACCGTTGGAATTTTCAGAGACGGCGGTTGGGCAACTCACGCGCTCGTTCCGGAAACCCAAGTAAGCCGCGGGTTTATCGAGAAATCAATACCCGCGTGCAGCCGTGAATGACTCCAAACTCGTTCGGATCGAACGCATCTTTCTCAATTCGAGTTCAAATTTAAGTTAAAGTTTTCCACTTGAAACTAAACTCAAACTCAAATACGAACTCGAATTCAAATGACAACTCAGGCTTGAACTCAGTCTTTAAAAATTTAATTTATATTCGTAATTGAGTTCGAACTTGAATTTAAACACATTTTTCATAACATAAATTACAAACTTTCAAGTAACAAAAATCTCGTTAATCGGTATAATTTTTAAAAACTTTCAATCGCAATCCGTAGAAAACTTATTTTTAAAAACTGATCGATCAACTCGTAGGTGTATCTGGTGCCAGACGGCGTCGAGATGCATCAGGCTGCACTGAGCGAACCGTTGTCGTGTTTGGCACATGGCTGGGACAAAATAAATCCCGTACACGTGGGTAGTAAGGTTCTCGTCATCGGGGCCGGTATAATCGGTTTACTATGGGCTTGCGTACTACACTTGCACGGCTTGAGGCGAACCGTTACGGTCAGCGAGCCGCAAAACAAAAGAAGAGAATGCGTCTCGAAGCTCGGTAATATCGATTAGGAGCCCATTACTTTCTCCTACCGATAATTAATTGTCCGATTTTTCAAATAAGCAGATCTCGATTACGAAGTCAAGGATCCAGCCGCGTTGAAAGAGAACGCATTCGACTTAGCAGTGGATTGTAGCGGATCAGGACCTGCTATGGAATCGGCGGTGAAATTGCTAGGGAAGGGTGGTAGATTGTGTGTTTTTGGTGTCGCGAGTCCCAAAGCAACACTCACCATTGAACCATTCCAGGTATTAGAATCTTCGCTTCAATTGGTGAACAGTGGAGGTAAATCGGATATTTTTTTGTTACAGGTTTACATGAAGGAATTAAATATTGTGGGCGTTAACATTAATCCTTTCACATTTCCTAAAGGATTGGGATTGCTGCAGGCAATGGCGAATAAGTATTTGAATTTTGATAAGCTAGGTATCAAAGTATTCAAACTGAGCGAATACCGAGAAGCGTTAGAGGCTTTGAAAAAGGGCGAAATCAGTAAAGCTGTCTTTAAGATGAACTAATAGTTTTGATTAAATCAAAGCTTCCTTTAAGTCTCTTTTATTAAAATTCTGATTATGTGAAGCCGATACAAAAGTTTAATTCGTATAAAGTTCATATAAAAACGTTTTGGAAAAATGCCTTATTGCTAATATCTTATTGCAAATATTATTAAGATATGTGTTTTGTAAAAATGCGTAAAAAGCTGCTGTAAAAATGCAGTCTGTGAGATTCAACATGTATGTGTAAATTAATAAAACCTGAACAATTAAATGTATAATTTACAATCTTAATTTTCTAGAGCGAAATGGCTCTGTGTCTCAATAATTTCATTAACATGCAAAATAATTCAAAATATTCAGTGCGTGCCAAACATTTACGTTAACAATTCATAATTTACTCGTATCGCGTACGAGTCGAAAATTTTTAGAACATCAATAAATTCGTATTAATTCAAATTCGAGCACCAGAGCCATCGAAAAAATAGTACGATAAATATATATAAATTTCTTCTAATTGTTATCGTCAACACTAATACGATCTATCATCACTTCGTTGTTCTTTGCTATAAAAAGATGAGTACTTTGTAGCTGCTCATTAGGCTTAAATGTAACTACATTATTAGAAAAGATAAAGTGGAATGTTGGTTTGTACTATGCCAAACATCCGTACATTGTTGGCCCCTAAGTAAATATGGTTTTCTACTTTCGGTGTAAATATCTACAAAAATAATCGTCTAATAAAAAAAAAATCAGATCGTTAGTTTCAACATTTTGGACGCTTAAAAACTAGTGAGAAAGATGGTCAATATGGCGAATAACCATTTTGATAAGCTGCACCGAATTGCGTTCGCCCATAACAGGCCCGGGTAGTTAATATTTGGTGTAGAGATTTCTGAAAAACACATTTGAAATTATTATAAAATTTGTCTCGTTACTTACAATGAAATGTCTAACACAGATTTTTCATGCGAAATATTGGACAATAGGAAATATAGCATACCTTATAATTACTGTGATAAATAAAACTAGAGCTATTAATGGTCCAGATGATACTGGAAGTACACCAATTGCATAATGAGCTTGACCACAAGCTGGTGGGCAAATAGGTATAATTGTTTCTGCACAAAAAATAAAGAAAAAAATCTAAAACATGCTTATTAAAATAAAATTATTTCCTGCAAAAGATATCAAAAATATAAAAATATTATAAATCCAAGACAATATTCATTCCTCATATCGTAAAAAATTCTTCATCATACAACATGTACATTAATATTAAAATTTATGTACTTATGCAAACTACTAATGTATAATAATTTTTCTGAATTACTCAAGATGCAATATACTTATATCCATCTACTTATGTTTAACTAACATTTTCCAAATATTTCATATATTAAACAAATTGATCTTACCAAATAATTCAACTTTAGTTTCAGCTGTTCCTAATTTGTTAGCTGCTCTACAAATATACTCTCCATATTGTCGTTTTTCAATGGTTATCACACGAATTGTGGTATCTGTATACTCATCAGCTGTTGCAAAATGAGATATACTATAATGCTGGTTGTTGGACAGTTGAACATCATCTTTCAACCAGACAATTGCCGGTGGAGGATAAGCTTCAACGTGACATTCCAAATCCATATCGTATTGGAGAGCTTGGCCAAGTCTTGGTCTAGGGGCAGTGATCACTGGCGCAAATTCAACTTCCACATTGATGTTGCGGCGAGAGCCACGGCCCACTCCATTTTCAGCGACGCAATAATAAGTTCCCCTATCTTCTTTACGAATAGAAGATATTTTCAAAGTATTTCCACTGAAAATTTATGAAAAATTTTTAGTTTTTGTATATACCAATGTATGTATATTTAATATGCTATAGAAAAAAGTCCACACCGATAGATTGATCCTCCAGTTGGTAAGATCGCATTATTCTCTCTTCGCCATGAAATTCTTGGAGTTGGAAAACCACCTGCGTAACAATCCAATTGCACAGGTTGTCCTTCGCTGACTACTAAGGAGCGAGTAGAATTATCGCTAATTATAGGTGGTCTGCGAACTTGTAATTCAACTTCTGCAGATACTCGATTATTCAATGATATTACAACTTGACACTGATAAAATCCAGCATCGGTTTCTTGGATATCTTTAACCTATGAAACCATAGAAAATTATTGCAAAAAATTGTATTCATTTTGAATACTTTTAGTTTGGTTCTAAAACCAAACAATATTTACCTGTAGAGTGTAAGTCGAAGAAGCAGTATCGTATCTGAGAGAAAATCTGCTGTCTCTCACAATGAGAGATGTGCTGGAAGAAATTGGCAGTTGATCATGACCACTTTCCTTATTTACTTTGATCCACAAAACTGGGTATTCTTGGCCATATTGCACCGAACACAACAGTTCCACAGTATCACCAATATCTTTAATTTGTAGCTGAGAAATATACGATATTGTCGGCGTTCTCTGACATAATGCTAAAAATAATCAGACAAAATTTGCATATTTTAAAGAGCTCAAATAATTTACAATTGTACGTTGAAAAATGATCATTAATGAAATAAAGTACAATTAAACGATTTTCATCAATGACATGGCAATTTCATCATTACCTATTTGCAGTATTGCAGCAAATAATGCTGCACCTAAAATCCTCATCGTGACACACCCTACGTTAAACACGCCCAAACTTATCGACTTAAAAATTTTTTTAATTACACTACTTTATTCATGTGATTGTACTTTAATCAATTCCAGTTCGTCTTCAAAGTTACTATTATTGTTTAATAATCAATTGCAATCGATATAATTTAATTGTTATTAAACAATAGCGATTGCAACCGATCAATTCGAAAGTAGTATGTACAGGTGTTCGACAGACAAGTCGCGTTATCCAATATGGCGGTTGATGATACACCGTAAGTCAAATATATTTAAATTTTGAATAATTAGTAATATGCGTTATCGCATTTATTATTTTTTCCATCATACTAAAAATCACATTTTTTCGATGACTACCGTCAGTTTTAGTAAAGTGAGTTATTCTCAATAACTTCAGGCAAATTTTAAATTTTCTAAAAATGAATATTGTTTTGATTCGTGAATACCGATACCATGAATTTAGTTTGAAATAACGAAAATTTTTTGCGCACCTTTAATTTTTCTATATGTAAGTACACCTAATTTAGTCAAGTGAATACGTTTATAACAAATATTTAAACATTTTGTTTTTCAAAAAATAGCAGAATTTTTATATCATTAAATAACAAAACAAAATCGATACGTTAATGAAAACGTAAAATGAAATTGTTACGTCACACATAGTGTTCCTATAATATTCATCCTACAGGAACTCAAACAGGGGTAATAAACTTGTAATTTTTTTATAATAATAGTTGGTTAAAGCAATTGCCTCGAAAAACTTTACTCCAATGTAGTTGTATGCATCGATTATTTTTAGGGGACGTCAAAATGAGACCCCAATTCAAGACGACTGAACGAAATGAACAAATTCGTTTACAGTATGTCGATATTCCAATAAAGAATTTATTATATAGCCACCACAAAAATAGAAGTAAGTAACGAGCGTTAATACAAATTCCGAAATTTGTTACGTTATAATTTTAGCAATGGTCCAAGAAGTTAAACGTAAAGATAGATGAATATAAAGTTAGGTTAACTCTGAAAAAATGTTAAATATTTTCAGTCTATGATATCTCGAGAAGTGTTTCGACTTCTCTGTTATTTCTATAACAATCACATTTAGTGTTTGTTTTTTTGTGCTCGATCAATTTCTTTTTTCACAGCCGCGATCGGAATGATGCGGACTTGTTATCCGAGTGTCATTCTTAGCTGATAAACTACTTCACGGTGTCTTCATAGCGCTACCTTGTAATCGAACCGGGATACATAATGCACACATTGAATAATGCAGAATAAAATAACCAACTGCAGACAGTTCGAATGACTCGACTATCTACGCCCGATCAAACGTCATTCTTTTATCGTTTACCGAGGAATTAAATTTTAGCCGATTTTTAATGATATCAGAGATTATTTTTTTGTAACTGAAAATTAATAATGTTCGGTACACCAAGAAAATAATTTTTAATACTGTAAAAAATTTGTAAATCATTGTACATATCATTTTCGAAATTGTTACCGAACAACCTCAAAATCGCGGACATTAAGCACATTTAATTTATAATTTATCATGAGGAAAAAAAAAGAAATTTATCTCAATTAAAATTGTTTGACTAGCTAAATTGATGGCTTTAGATCTCAACCAAGACAAGTGACAGCTCAAGATCGAAGAAAAAAAAATAATTTCACTCAATTCTTGTAAAAGCAAATTTAATAAGCAAAATAGTTTTTCTTATTTCGATAATTCGATGTCAAAAAGATCGTTAATATGTTGTAATTCATGAATACCAAAATTCAAGAACAATGTTGACACAAACTCAAGGTCGCAAGAACGATATCGTTCTCAACCTTGTTTACTCTTGGTTGACCTCCTTTTTGGGACTCCTTCTTTCGTTTTCCTCCAATGACGGAAAATTTCAGCTAGGGTTAGTCATTGCGAAACTTTCGTGGGCAAAATCGCAAGAGCTTGCTTGCATTGTAAATGGCCGAGTGCCATTGCCATGTGTCGCTGTCGTGTTGTGCCCACGCGGTCACTATGGAGATTCAAAAAGGGCTCACGTGGTCATGCGTTCCTGCCAAAATTGGGCCAGCGAAAATTCGCTAATTACCTTTCAGAACTATCACTCTGATTTTTAAACAGTTTTTTAATTTCATTCAATATTTAATTTTCACTTTTTCGGAAAATTTCGTTCCATTTCTATTTTATAGGAAAAACACGAAGAAAGTGTTTTTATCGTACGGGCTTTTTTACGACCTGAACACAAAACATTCTCATTTTCATCGCATTATTGATGGTTTTACACATTTTTTCTAATGTGTTCTCTTCGTGATATGAAATTGCATATTAGATTTATTTTTAGATTGATTAAAAGAGATTTTAATTGCTACAATTCCCGTGAGTAATCAGAGACGTACAAGGTGCGGTTTGTCGTTGCATTGTTTGCGAAAAGAAAAATTGATGTAGAATGAAAATTAATTCTCGCACAATGAATAAGTACGAACGAATGACTAAGAATGAGTATAATTACATTATAATAACACGACTATCGGTACGAGAAAGTATAATTACATTAGAATATGTATATATGTGCTAGTAGCAAAGTACAAATATTATTGTTATCTCTAGGCAAATGTCGAGATGTTCGAGTTATCAAGATCTCAGCGAAAACAATTAATAGGATCTACATTATTAAGCATAAAAAAATTTACTCTCAAGAAATTTCTTTCTAAGAGAATAACGAACTCAACTCAGCGAACTTTAAAGTAAATTTCAATTTTCATTTCAATAATATAAAAAATTAAATTTATTTGATCAAACAAAACCTTCCTTTTTTTTTATTTTCTAATGAATGTTAAATAGCTTCAGTGTAATGAATTAATAGTTTGATTATACATATAGATATGCTCAAAGTTTATCTATCGATGTGGGTAATAAGAGAAAATCAATTTTTCGGAGCTTCTAAACAGGACACCCTCTTAATGACGATATCAGCAATCGATAACAAGCTAATTCACTTCCCACTCCGATATCCTGTTACATTTTCGGCATTATCAATGCAGGACCGGAAATATACGAATGAGTCGAACGCAACTCTTTACATCGAGTCACGAAAGCGTAATTACGCGCGTGGGACGAGAAAAAGAGACAAGAAATAGATACCGGGTGGACATCGCGTAGTACATACCCCCCACGGGTCTGTCACGCGGACTCGCGTTAGTTTATGTCACAACACGGACGCGGTCAGTTTAGTCCACCGTTTTTGCGATTTCGCGTGTTGTTCGCTTGTTTTCTCAAACTCGACTCGGGCATCGACACTTTGCCGATAAAATTCGACTAGTTTCGTGCCAAATAAGTAAAAAAATTAATCTGTAAATTGAATGATCAGTGATTAATACCGAGAGATTTTTTTCGAAATTCAGCATTTTTTCGGACGAATCGTCGACTTCCCAAAAGGGCAAAATCGGAATCGATGTCAGAGCGATTTTCGTGACCTACGTTCTCGCGATGAGCAAGTTTTTTTCCTTCCTGCCCAGGCGAATACCATAAATTCTTAACCGAGTCGGCAATGGGTGGTGGAAATCGAACGTCCGAGTTAGCGGGAAAATTATTGTCCACGTGAGCGAGCGCGAAATCGCTAGTGCTCCTGCTGTGTTTGTGTGTGTCTGTGTTTTCATTGGAGGTGCGATAAATCGCGAATTAGCCAATCGATTTTGTCTCGATATACGATTATCACGACGCAGTGAGTGCGTCCCTCTGGTATACATACGTATGAATATAAACGAACCACCAGCGAATTCTTTATACGGAATGCCTAACGTTGGAGGCCGCACCGCGAAGACCGGCCAAGGTTGCACGATTGCTCGGCGTCGATCCGACCAAGACTACCGGCCTCTTCGTATTCGCGATTGATCCGGCCAAAACAGGGGTAGTCTCGATCAAATCGAGCCTCCGAGGGATGATGACCTCGCTTCCTTTCGCTAGTCTCAAATTTTACTAGAGATCGTGTAAGATGGATGTTATCAAGCTGGATACCGAAAATGGATATCAGGTAGCTTCAATACTCTCTCATCGCTATTCCCCTGTGGGACAGTGCTCCAAATTGTAACAGAAATGAAATTGATTTTCTACGAGGTGTAATATGTTAAAAAAATCTGACTTTTATATTGATTATTTAATATATACAATTATTAATATAATGCATGTCTTTTTTTCTACAAATTATATATTGTTTGCAAGAAATCAAAATGTACAATCAATTGACGGACAAATTAATATAATCGTTTCGTAGTTTGATATTTTAACATGATTATATGACAATTTAAAAATATTTGGCTGTAGAAGTTATACGCAATATTTACTTTTACATAATCATAATTCGAAAATGTAACTTCAACACGTTATCTATCTGAAAAATTGAATAACACAATGTTGTGAAATTTCAACAAAAACAATTTATCTTGATCCAATATAAAATTGTATTTAACATACTATTTTTTCATTGTACACAGCCCTTGTAATTTTCGGACTTATGTATAACATATATAGGCTAGGAAATCGACTTTTCATGAAGTAATTTCAGTTTCCTCACAATATGAATATTATTCTTAATCATACGCAATTTTTAAATAACTAACAACGATATTGATGACGATAAAATAGAATAAATAAATTAAAATCTATCTCGAAAATATATTTGAAGAATAGTTGATTATGCATTTGTAGGTGCAGGATTATTTTTCTCATTACATAAAAATTAAAAATGAGAATTCGGTCCATAGAAGATTAAATGCAGGAAATGAAATTTGAAAAAATGCTAGTCAAGAACAATCGAACAAATGAACAATGATAGTGTACAATTTAACTATGTAATTGTTTCAAATTGTTTAGCAACTTTTTCGTAGTGTGACCTTTTTCACAACGGCAAATCTTATATTCTTATATTCCCACAACGGGAGTGTAAGATTTTCTATAGCCAGGTGCAAATGTTCGTTGTATCGAAGTTGTTCATAAATACGAAATTTGCGATAATTCCTTTTTCGGTACAACATAGATAAACGTACGCAATCGCGAACTAGTCGATTGCTTATATAAGTCGTGTATATTCATAGAATGTAGGTATAGTCATTTATAGATACCTATTAGTGTTCAGGGGTATATGTCACCATCGTTTCAACATTACAAGGATACAAAAGGGCAGTATTAATAATTCCAAGTTTCCACGAAAAAAGAAATAATTTTGTACTTCTTCCTGCTAAAGGACGAACGGTTATGGAAAAATTTCATCTCGCGTGTGAAGTTGCCGGAACACGCGTGTTTACACCCCCCTCCCTCCTCCTCCCAGCTGATCTAAATGACAACAGCTGTCAAATCTTATCGTATGATTTACGATATAATTGATTGTGCCTCTATACCTAATATCAACCCTCGTAAAATAACGTTAATGCATTTTTATTTCACCCAGTGGGATATAAATGGAACAAATTTTCCTTATCGATGACTTTTCATAATTTCGTGTATCTAAAATTATATATGGACGTTATTCATGGAATCGAAACAGCCAAATTGTCACATGAATATTTTATTTGTTAAATAGAATAAAGTATTCATTAAATGAATTGAAGTTCATTAAATTTAATTTTTGAACTCTTCTTAAATTTTTATTTTTGAACTTTAAATATTTATACAAAATCAATATGGAAAATCAATTCTTTATCTAAATGTAGATGTATATTTAACTATTTTTTTAATCATACTTTTTTTTCATTTTTATTTATTTAATTTTTCGGTCATCGAGATTGCTATTAGTTATCTAAAGAATATTTTTCATCAAGATTTATAGTCATTGCATTAACAAGCAATCTTAAAATTATACACACGGAAAAAATAAAAATAATCATAACAATTTAAGCCATAACAATCATTTTTACTTCTTTCAGAGTGGTCAGATTCGTAGACCCAGCACCAGTGACGGTGTTCCGGTGAACCAAAATAATCCGGAATACAGCCCAAGCGATTCCCAATTGAGCGATCTCGTGAGATCCATCGGATCAGCTGGCGCGTCTACGGCGTCTTCGAGGAGAAACTCGCCAAGGAGGACGAAATCCTGCAACGAGCGACGATCCGCTGAGCAACAGCCACCGATTGAAAATCATCGTGAGCCCGATTCGAAATCGGATATAACGAAACTCTGCAGAAATGTTTCGAGGGCTAGCATTCATCCTTCTCGGAACAGCATCGCAGCTCGAGATGCGTTTGGTGAGAACAAAGCCGAAAGAAAAATTTGAATGAAAATTCTCAGAATTAATTCTCTCTTCGATATAACGAGAAATTTTGACTCAATTTTTAAATTGAGTTCAATTATTTACTTTCTATAACTATTTAAGTCGACTGATATGACTTGTCGATTAAAAATCAAGAACTAAATTTACTAACAAATTTCTCTTGAAAACAACTGATGTTCAAACGTTCAAACTGTAAGAGAGTATAATTTTCTGTTCAAAAGTATTAGAAACTCGATGACATAAAAATAGCTTATAGATAATTCTCCTTTATTGAACGAAACTTCAGGAGCTTCAGAGAATTTCGATCCCGCAGTTTGGAATTCGATCGTTCATAGAAATTACGCAACAGCTAGACTCCTTACGAGCAATTTTATCCCGACCTTTGTCGAGTCTGATCGCGTCCCTGTCTGTAAAACCAGCGCCGATGACTCTGTCAATTATCTTATACACCCAGTCCGTAAAAACCTCTTCTATGCAATTTGATCGTTTGAATAATTTCCATTATTGCGATCTTTTCACGTTTCTTTCTCTCTGCTCATCGTCAGCTTATTTCGGGAAAGTCGATAAATAATCGGTTCGATTACGGAGAAAATTGAAGTCGAGAAATGTGGAAGAAGTCGCAAATGAGCAAAATGAAATGTTCGACTTGTGTGTACTTAACACTGGCATAGAGGGAGGAAGATACCGATTCGTGTACGCGAGCCGGAGAATCCGCGAATGTCCGTGACGATAATAGTGTCGCCTACTACGAGCGGCCACCGATCGATATGCAGACGAATGTCAGTGTGTCACGAATCCCCCCCCCCCTCCCCCCGTCTCGTCGGCTCGTTAATATTACAAAACATCGGATCACGCGACAAATTTTGAGAGAATAACTACGATCTTCGATATCGATTCTTAATCTCGTCGCGGTGCTTCAATCTCGTTATACCAAATTCTTTTTCAACCAATTTCGTAGTTATAGTAGTACGAGAGAAAATATTTTGAGAAATATGATTTTTTTCTTAATGAAAAATACATTTAGAAATACTTGAATTATCATTATTATTCGATGAAAGATTATAAAAGCAGGGTATTAAACTACTTCAACCTTTTTAGCCAGTTTAGGTATCTAACGTATATTATGTCACTTTATAATATAAATTAAGTAAAAATGTTACTGGAAAAATACAATTTAAATGAAATATTTTGAAATAAATTGTAGAAAGCATATTATCACTGAAATCAATTCAAATAACGATATAAACAATTTTGTGTGTAGTCACGTGTATAAAAATCCATAACAAAATTATTTTGTGAATTAAAGAATAAAAGGAAATTTTTAATAGCGAGCTTTATGAGAAAGGATCGAAATTAGTTCACTGTAACGAGGTTCTACAGTAGAGGTGCTCTAAACTCGGAAGGCAAGGTCGACGCAGTTATGTTTATCGCCTCTTGTTGGGTATAACTTTGTGACCACAGGTTTCGCGAGGTTTTACTGTCTCTCGTTTTCAAAGTTATTTTCCCTTCTTTGTTTTCACTCTTTACTTTTCCGATAACGGTCAAACCGTTTATCCCTATGTTCGACTAATCGAGTATTTGATTATTTGTTTACATTAGGAGTGCGTGTGGAAAACTCATACAGCTCCGGATAACAATCGAGTTTCGTTTGTAACAAAGTTTGTGGAGAAATTTGAGGTCGTTGAGTAAACAAGAGTATATCTTTTTCTTCAGGGCCGAAATTGACCGAACCACCGACCCCCGAAATCAGTCCCTCTCTACCCGAAACGCCAGAAGCTTCGGAATTCGATGACGCCGAATTCACCGCTAAAGACTCGACTGTGGAGAAGGATGGTTCCTTCAGCGCGGAAATCGATTATGAAACTTTATACTTCCGGTAAGTACGTGGAGAGTAGCGAAATAGTGATTTTTTGATTGAACCCTCCATGCACTTAGAGAAAGAATGAAAATTGATTTCTTGCTAATAGCGTTTCATTTTATCACTATTGTTATTCAATGACACTTCTGTCTCAGTGTACGAAAAATTTCGAAGGTTGCTCCTTTAATTAAATTAGTATTTATTTTTAGACTAAATTGAAACATGAGCTCGTATTATGTGATTATTCGCTATTTTTGGCTCGAAATAGCGTGAAACAAAAATACACTTTCCGGCGAATAGCTGTTTCTCACGTTCGAGGGGTTTTAATTATTAACGTGTAATATCGTTTTATGACGTGACATCATTTGCAAACTGGTCATTTTTTTTTATCAGTAGATTACTTTCCTATCGGATCGAATGATGAGATTATTATCGAAATTAACTCTTGGATATTAGCGATAACTAATATCTAGTTTTTTAACTATAAAAAACTTTTCTTTGTTCTTCAAATTTACTACTATAAAATAACCTAGTGATTTCAACGCAGAGATGGTAGGAGAAGAATCGACATGGTTTTGGTGTATCAAGAAGAAAACGAAGGTGTCATGACCGAACTGGAAGCTCGACGACGCGAGCAGCGAAAAGTTTTTCAGCAGAATCTTCTTCAGGAAGGGTTGCAATTGGAATTGGAACCTAAAGAGAATTCCTTCGATGGCAAAACATATTTCTTAAAACTGCATATACCCTGGAAAATAAAAATGCAGTATGCCGACGTGATGAACCTCAAATTGCCCACAAAGAGGTTTATCTCGATTTCTGTCAAAGCTTGGGTAGGCCATAAAAAAGTTAAAATTTTAATTTAACCTAATCAAGATGAAGAACCCAATTACTGACCTTCTATGATTATTAAATAACATAATGTTGAAGTCAAACATAAAATTAAACTAAAAACCAAAATTAGTAGTTTTATACATTAGTTTAATATATACAATTTTTTCTTATCGAACAATATGAAAAAAGTGTTATAAATATTAGAATTAGATTTATAATTAAATATAAATTTTTCAAAAATAGACCTTCTAAGACCCATTCTCTGACTCTTAAAAATAATTGTGTGGTTAAATATTATACCTATTTTTTTGTTTTATAAATCGCAACGGTAATAGGGAGCTGAAGGTAGTAAGGAGAGAACGAAATTTTGGGAGAGATGGACCCGATGGACGGAATGGTTCCGGAAGTGGCACACTTGGGACACGAGCAAGTATCCAGAAGAGCCAAGTTTTTACGCTAGTACAGATTCTGGGGATCGGGAAGAAAGGTAGGTACAATAGCGCTCGAAATTATTCCGATATAATAAAAGATATCAAAATACTAAAAATGTTCAAAATAACTTTGATTTTAATTTTATTTTTATATTAATTTTTAGAGCTTTTCTTATTACTTTCGACGAAAAAAAAACGTAGATTGTAAATTCGATCGCTTTTTTTAGATTCGTAGTTAAAGACAGAGACACAGCCTACACGCCAGCTCAAAGGTCACTGATTGTGATGCAAATATTGCTGCGAGCGCGATATGACGAGACGCATGAGAAATCTGGTATTAGAAGACTTCTAGCTGATGGCACTTTCATTGACTGTTACTCATTGCACGAGGGTGATTATAACAAGCCCTTGTCAAATGGCGATATTCTCGACCGTTACTTGCTGTATTTGATCTGGGCAAGACCTTCGCAATGGTAAGTTTATGATAAATGTATAATAGTCGTGTTTTGTATTTTCATGTTGAAACCTAATTCCAATCAAGCTTAGATAAATAGGATCTGAGCAATAATTAAAATTAAAATTAAGACTCGAGCAAAACTTGTAACAACAATTTAGTAATAAATAATGTCCGAGATATATACAAAATTTTGATTTCAAAACTTCAAAATATATTTTTCTATAAGATCCGCTCGAACTCTTCAGTTGTACTAGATTTATCGTTCTAGGTTTCTTTTAATGAAATTTTGTATACAAGATAGCAAACAGTGTTATTGTTATTGTGAAACATTCATACACGATCTACCATCGGCTTACGATACCGATAACTTAAATCCTCTTGAGATTCGTACGATTCGCTATCGCTGTTATCCTGGCTAATAGGGAAACGTCTGAGAAACTCTTCGGTGATATTGGCTGTCGGTGGATGCAAATATTCTTTCACGGGAACAAACTTCGGACCTCCAAAAGTATCCAGAACTGCGATCGTACCGATTTTCAATTTGGCAAAGAAGAAGTGGTGATCTGAAAGTGAACAAATCATGAAGAGAAAATTTCGTAGACTAAGGCAATTTTAGATTCGAAAAATTTTCATTCAAGAATTCACAAAACTGATTCATACCACTTGGCATATGAGCCAACCAAGGATGACGTCCGAAGACAGCGCGCTTGGCTACATCGATTTCGGCGCTGTCATTCTTTATCTAGAAATCAAGATAACGAAATGAACATCGAGAGATGATTTTGGGTAACAATGAAATTGTTTACCTCCTTTATCAGTCCAGATAGCATAATTCTCGCACAACGTGGATCCATGGGATCGTAGGTTCTACTTTTACAATAGTTGGATTGCGCCAGGGTCATTAAGAGGGTGGCTCGTTGATCTTTCTATAAAACAACAACATCTAAACGTCCTTTACTTGTTCGCAAATTTGTAAAAATTTAGAATATTTAGTTAGAATTGCAAATTTAAATTTCTAGTTTAAAGATAACTACTATAACGAGCATATTCATAAATAGAAATTTATCAAATCTTGAGGCAAAGTTAGAAGACATGGACGCACCGCAATATCTTGAGCGGTGAAGTCCAAAGGCGTAAGATACATGTAAGGAATGCCAGAGCCAGCTCCTGGAAGACCGTCGCTGAAAGCTATCACATTAGCAGTCGGGTAGGATTCCATATCCTTGCGAGTGCTCAACGTCGCTACTGCGGTCCAATCTGAAATATTGTGAAAAAAGATATTGTAAAATAATGTGATTCGTTGAATAGAACAAATCGTGTAAATCGCTTTATACGCATTTTATTACACTCAGATAAAAAAGGGATCGTCGGGATACTCCTCTAATATTATCAACTCGCATATTCGTTTTATTCGATAACTTGCATTAGGTATTCTATATGCAAGATATTAAAAATAGCTGAATCACGCGTTCGTTTAGTAATTAACGTGTACGTCAGGAAAAAGTTGATCGAATTTGAATTCATGTAATTTGATATTTCGGTTCATCTTCGCGAATATCAGAACACATAACATTCTTCTAGAGAATATTTTTCTGGTTAAAACTTTTATTAATAGTACATTTATTCATTGTTTGTAAATATACCCATTCATTCTAGTTTATCTGGTAAACGAGCGTGTACCAACTAGGCGTTATGATCCATTAAAACAAAATGATCGAACGAAAAGACTGACCTACTTGGTTGACGATATATCTGCCCATTACCGCGGCTGTGTTGACGTCGGAGCTCACGCGATTCCTGCGTTGAGGGGCGTCCTCGGGCATCTCGGCATCCTTGCGCTGATCGCCGATGGCGGGATAACGCTCCTCCCTGCTAACCTCGCGTTCCTTTATGTATTTCTTCCATTGCAAAAATTCCTCGAACTCTCTCCATTCGTCGCGATAACCACCGCGATCGTGCCTCTTGGCGCTGACGGTGAGCGCGAGGGCAAGCAGCAGAAAGAGAGAAATACGTAGCATCGCGATGTAGGAAATTTTGCACAAGACTCTTTTCGCTTTATTTTCGTCGCAGCTAAGCGGAGAGGCAACGCGCACGCTCGCCCGCTGAACGTCACTGATCGCGCAGCTCGCTTGGCCGTATTAAAAGGCCCCTACCGCCGCCCAGTCGAATGACTGTTGACTTTGTACGCGATTCAGATGATTTCTTATCTCGCCCAAAGATGATCGCTTATCTCGCTCGAGCACCTCCCCGATGCGAAGTGCAACATACGCGTTTTTTTTTATTGTGATAAGGCTTACATTACTTATTTTTAAATTTATTGTGATGAAAATTGAATTTGATCTTTGTTCGAATTTGCATTCTTCGCGATGAAACAGAATTATATTGCCGTGGCAATGAAAGCCGGTATTAGTTACGAGATATTTATATTCGTTGGGACTAAGTGAAAATATTGTGATAAGAATTGAATGCGATTATCGCCATAACAAAATCTTCGTTTTCATTCACAGTTACAGTAGAGTAGTATGTTGAAAATATGAAATCTTTATAACAAATTTAGTTGTTTTGTGATGTCGTTATTGCGATATCATTGAAAATATTGTGATTAGAATGAAATTCAATTATCAATTCAGTGAATTTTCTAAAATTAACTATTACATTAGGTCTTTTAAATATTCTTATCTTATGATAAAACTAGTTGTAACGAGAATAATTAATTTCGAATAATTTACAGTAATGAAATTTCACTATAATGAATTTCGTGAATGTTTTTCGAATTGACGCGTTACTTTTTACGAATTGAATTTTCGCGTACACAAAAACGCCCGATGACTGTATCAAATTGATTCGATTTACATATAATTTCCTCCACTTTATTGATGTACCTATTTTTTAGCAATAACGATATGATTTTTCTTCAGGTATAAGAAGCAACCTCTGTGGCTAATCAGACGATACTTCGGAGAGAAGGTAGCGCTTTATTTCGCCTGGTTGGGTTTTTACACAAGATGCCTTTACGCTCCAGCAGTGGTTGGTCTTCTTTGTTTCATCTATGGACTCGGTAGTATGAATGGCGCCGACAATATACCTAGCAAAGAAATATGCGATAATAATATTGCAGGTTGGTGATTTTCTTAAGGGGGTATTTTGGTCTATAGACTAAAATTTGAAGCATTTTTTTTGTGGATTGTAAAAAGCAACTACTTATAAATATTTTTAGAGTCCTTTTTTTTTACTATATATTGAGCGACGTTTCCAGCATGCATAATAAATTTTCTATGAGAAAAAAACAATAATTGTAATGAGATTTTAATGTTTTATATAACCGTGATTTTTTTCTCACAAATAGGAAACATCACTCTGTGTCCTCTCTGCGATAGAGCATGCACTTATCAAAGACTACGAGAATCGTGCATGTTTTCAAAATTAACTTACCTTTTCGATAATCCAGCAACTGTATTTTTCGCTATTTTCATGTCATTTTGGGGTAAGTTAATATTATGTTGAATATTTAGTCTATTCAACATATTCTTATTTAAGTAAGAGTAAGTATTTTATCCTTCAAAAATATAATTCACAAATAATTACGAAGTAACTAAAAATAATTTTGAATGCTAATGTACATCACAATAAGAGCTTGAAATCTTGTGATTATACAGCAACAACATTTTTGGAATTGTGGAAACGACGTCAGGCTGTAATAGTTTGGGAATGGGATCTTCAGAATACCGAGGGAGACGAGGAAACAAGACCGGAATTCGAAGCCTCCGTTAAAACTTATCGCATTAACCCGGTAACAAGGGAGCGTGAGCCTTACCTGCCTGCCCTGACACGAGCTTTTCGTTACTTCATCACGGGTTCGATAGTTTTCTTCATGGTGCGTTAAACATGAAATTTATATTGCGTTTTATATTTTTATTGAATGGAATATGACCCGAAATGTAAATATTGATTATGATACAATTTTCTCATTAATTTGATATTAAATACTTCTAATCTCTTTAGATATGTGTGGTGCTGGGTGCCGTTTTGGGAACTATAATTTATCGAATATCACTCGTCGCCGTGTTTTATGGAGGCGGTGGTAGTTTTCTCAAAAAACACGCCAAGATATTCACTTCCATGACCGCTGCCTTGATTAACTTGATAATTATTATGATTCTAACGCGTATCTATCATAAGCTAGCAATTTGGATGACGAATATGGAAAATCCACGAACACAGACGGAATATGAAGCCAGTTACACTTTTAAAATATTCCTATTCGAATTTGTCAATTTCTACTCTTCGCTTATCTACATTGCCTTTTTCAAGGTAAGTTTAGGCAATATTTGAAATACAATCATTCAAATTTTTCTGGTCAATAATTGTCTCTTACATTAAATATATTTTGCTTCAGGGAAGATTTTTCGTCTACCCTGGCGACACTAATGCGAGGTCATCGGAATTTTTTCGCATTAAAACAGACGTATGTGATCCAGCTGGATGTCTCTCCGAAGTGTGCATACAGCTCGCCATTATAATGATCGGCAAACAATGTTTCAACAATTTCGTGGAGATACTATCACCCAAAATGTGGAATTGGTGGCGAAAAAGAACCTACACAGCTGTGACCAAAAACCACGGTCGTCAGTATACTACATGGGAAAAAGATTTCCAACTCCAAGATCCTGGACGATTGGCACTCTTTGACGAGTATCTTGAAATGAGTGAGAATTATTTGAATTTTTCTCGATTTCAACATTCTACATTAACTCTCTATTGCATTTCTATCAAATCTTCAATTTGATAAAAAAAAAATGAAAATTATTCATTATTAGTATTTTATATTATTTTATTTCTTATTATTATTATAATTGTTTATTGTTACTATTATTATTTTCTTTTCAATTTTCTAAATGAAAATTCACAGTTCTTCAGTACGGCTTTGTTACTCTGTTCGTCGCGGCATTTCCTCTCGCACCATTATTCGCTTTGTTGAACAACATCGCTGAAATACGCCTGGATGCTTACAAGATGGTGAAAGAGGCTAGGAGACCCCTCGCGGAGCGAGTGGAGGATATTGGAGCCTGGTACGGAATCCTGAAAGGAGTCACATATGCTGCTGTTGTGTCCAATGTGCGTTTTATGGATCCGCGGGTAGACCCTCTTGTCAGCCAATTCGTTACAGGAGACGCTATTGTTTTCAGGCTTTCGTCATTGCTTACACATCTGACTTCATCCCTCGAAGTGTTTACGCTTTTGTTTACTCACCAACGGAAGACCTTGTTGGCTACATCGACAGTTCGTTGTCGGAGTTCAACACTTCGGATTATCATGACGACTGGAAGAGCGACTTCGAGGATAAACATCCACCTACGTGCCAATACCGTGGCTACCGCAACGGACCAGGTCATCCGACTGATCCGTATGGCCTCAGCCCTCAATATTGGCACGTTTTCGCCGCACGATTGGCTTTCGTCGTGGTTTTTGAGCACGTGGTACGAGCAAATTTTTGAAATTATTAAAATTAATTTTTGGAGGAAAGCAAATTTTTTGACGAACATAATAAAAGCTCGATAAAGACATTTTCTTCACAAGAAACTGTAGTCGAACCTCTATATGTTCATTTATGGGACTGTAGGGGAATATATTTTGTAGAAGTGCTGGGATTACTACGGTTATTTCTTATAGTAGTTCTTATTAGAGGTTTTAGTTTAAATCTACTAAAAAATTGGTTAATTTGACTAATTTACTGTGTACTAATCAATATAGTAAAATCGGACTAGCAGATTTATCTTACATTAGTGTTTATATTATTATTGAATGAAAATCACATTTATCAGGTTTTCGCGTTGACTGGCATAATGAGCTACGCCATACCAGAATTACCACGAGCGGTAGCAACGCAGCAACAGCGGGAGAGATTGCTAGCACAAGAGGCTAAGTACGAGAAAGGAATCAAAGGTCGCGAAGACGAAGACGACTTACTCTCAGTGTTGAGAGAAACTGGCAGCATCGGACGCGGTGGGCCCCCTTACGCTGCTGGAATGGTGGCGCGAGGAAGTTGGGCCAGGCGATTCAGCAAGCTTAGCGACGGTCTAGACGCTCATGTCGAGATCGGCACGCGACACGGACGACCCAGCGATAGCTCGACTGTTTGGGAAGTCACGTAGTTAGATAAGAGGACAATTACGCTAACAGGCGCTGAATAAGTGTTCCAACTTGACTCGAGATATAACTCATTACCAAAAACCCATTCTGAGAGTTTCATTTTGGTCACGTAATCCAAGTACTTAAATGTGAAGAAGAAAATGATAATTTATAGAACAATTCTAGGGAATTCACTTCAGTGTAACGTGAGGTCGACTTGGATTGATCGAGTCCTAAAATTAGACTGCATATTAAAGTTGACAATGTATATTTGATAACGAGTAAAGGCGTTGAAGAATGTACATAACGAGAATCGCGGAATTTTTAGTATATATCAAATTCCAATACGCTTAAGAAGTATTTTTAATTACCATAACTCTCGCACTATCGAATTCAATTCCTTTTGTGCACTCATTTATTGTAAAAATATATAGGGACCAATTAGTGAGTTTACCAACGCCATATCGGTTCATATAAATTCTATTGACATTGTCATATAAGTGGTTAATAATTGTTATCGATGGGAAACAAAGTGTACATAAAGAATAAATTGAGTAATAAATTTTACTTTATTTTTAACGAAACACTTCATGCATTCATATAATTCTCTCATCCTGTTCTGTAATTCAAGAAACTATATACTGAAAGGTTAGGTACTTCATTAAAATTTTCGAATAATACACAATATAATCTTTATTTTATATAATTTCAATATTTCATTTTTTTCTTATCTTCGATGATATTACAATAATCTATGATAGAATATATTTATAATATTATACATTTATGTATTTACTTTTTCTATTAATTTCATTCATATGTATAATATATATTGGCCTACAATTCATTCGATTCTGCACTTTCTTAGTCTGATTCAATTATTATTCTTTTTAAATTCTAAACGTCTATACGTATATATATATATATATATATATATATATTATATATATATATATATATACATATATGTACATATACATATACACATACATATACATATTTATATATATATACTCACGTTCAAAGTGTATCACAGTTATGTTGAGGGGATGGATAAGGGTTTAAAAAAAAACTGCATTGGTTGCTTGCACGCAACCGAAATCGAGTGTAGTCCATTCAGCAAGACTGCGAAACCCTGTTACGAATTTAAATTGTGCGAAAGAAAAAAATATATTAAAACGATTCGATACATTGATCAGGCTGCGATGAAATGTATTCTGCATTCCCGAATCGGATAATTTATCTAGGCGCTTATAAATATATTATAGATATGAAATTTATATTTCGACTAAAAATTACCATTCGGAATTGATTTTTTTTAAATTTATATTGTGCGAAGAAATAATGATCAAGAGTAAAGGAAATAAGAAACAAATTAATTGTATGTATTGGATAAATTTCACTGAGCGATAGATATAAAAATTAACGTAAATGATTTTTTTATTATTGAATTAGACCTAAATTATTTAGAATAACTACGTTCATGTCAAAACGTAAAATATTATTGACGTGCAATGAAAAAAATGCATTTAGACACGCGTTTCGCTTTTTTCGTTCACGAAAAATATGAAACAAATTATTTCGATAGGATTCATGGACCTTACACCTACTGATTATATATCTCATCGATAAAAAAATATCTAAAAATATATCGTACAGATTATAATATTTTGTACAGTCTTAAAAAATAAACTTTCGATAAAAGTAGTTACAGTTATTGAAAAAGATGAAATCGTAACGAGGAATGTAACAGCATCTCATCACATAAAAGCCGTACCTCACGAACGCATCGTTCGAATTAATATCGACTTACTGCATTTACTATACTGGTATTGAAATTTCAACCGGAGTTAACATTACTTTTTATTCGAGTTTTATTCGTGTATATATACATTTATATATATGTACCTAAAATATATATACGTATATATACATCTATTTTTATATTAAAAATGATCGATATGAAAATTTCTCACGTAATTCTATTTACATTTAAATTGTATTATATCGTACTAGACATTCGCGTTTCGCTGAGTGGACTACCTATCGATTTTCAACGAAAGTTTTTCGATATACAGGGGAAGAGGTAGAGGAACGTAACACTTAGCTAGCTCCAGGCGGACCATTGAAGTTGAACATGGTCGTTGACGATCGTCCAGGAAGCGGTTTTGGTGGTAGCCTAGGCGTTACCGATCCTACAATAAGAACATTGTTTTACACAAACAACTAAATGACATAATAAAAATACTGATAAATAACTATGAGCCCTTGTTCTTTTCAGATAATTGAGTAATTAATCCTTGAATGTCATAGTTTTCTTAGGAATGTGATATATTGTAATCATGCATTACGAATGTTAGTTATTTGAACAAGTTTTCAAATGTTTAGAAAAATTGTTCCAAAATTTACCAAGAAGTAAGGTTTTAGGGTTAATAATGATTTATTAATCAATAGAAAAGACATAATAAATTACCGTTAGGCTGTGAAGGTGGGAGTTTCGTTGGACTGGGTCCGTTAAATGACATGTGCCTGCGTGGATGCGTTGTAACAGGGCATGTGTTCTCCAGTGTGGAATTTCGCCTCGCCAGCAATGCCGAGCTACTCGCGTTCAACGAAACCGGTAAACGAGGCGGTGGTAACATCACCGGTGGATCTCTTCGCGGTGGGAGAGGCGGTGGCGAGGTTCCTTCTCGTGGTGGAAGCATCGGTGCATTGTGAGCGTGTCTCATCTGAAAATTTACAGACACTATCATAACTCTAATTCCTGTTACGCATAATAATTTATTCTAACTATTTCCAGTGATGTGATACAATCCATTCAATTCACAAATCACTGCAACGCATTAGAATAAATTATCTATATAATATTTTCTACTCTTGAATGACTCACTTGTTGTGGAGATTCACTCACAGAACTCTCTCGCCTTCGATTGCTTCTAGGGGGCAAGGGTGGCGGTGGCTGATTAGGCGGCAGATGATTAGGAGATGGCGGTAACATGCTGGCGGCACCGGGGCTTCCAGCTGAAGATGGCAAACCCGTCAAAGCGCTGACTACACCAATCGTACCGGAATTGAAACCAAAATGCGTATTCGGCGTTTGATGATAAGGTGGCGGTAAGTGACCCGGTGAGCCTAGTTGCGGACTGCTCCCCGGCGATCCGATAGATTGTCCTGATATACTCAATGGGTTTGGCGAGCCTGGTGATGGACCTACTCCTGTATAAAAATGAACATCAGTCTCAAAAATGAAAATTAAGTTGCTTGAAATGAATGTAAAAATTTCATACGAAAACTTCTGTTCAGAGAATGAAAAAACAAACCTCCTAATAAAACAGGTGCAAATACACTATGGTCCCCAGTATGCGGTGCAACGACTTGCGAGGAGTGCGGAGGTGTTTCTGGCATTTCCGGTGGCGGAGGTGCCTCTGGTTGCGGATCGTGTAATCTCACGCTAGACGCTACTGCCTGTAACGGTGCTGGTAACTTACCACTTAGATTTCTGGCTTTAATGCCTGGTGATTTCAAGTTCAGATCTGGCCATTTACGGGGCTGCAAAAAAAAAAGAATCGGTCATTACAGTGTTCATAACGAGAAAAATAAATTCATATAATAAACTCATCACTCACAACTCTTGGTGGTTGCCGACAACCCCTGGGCTCTACTTCTAAACTCTTATTATATAAATAGTTGCTTATATCCGCGTCTTTCATATTAGGTTCAAACGGAGACAGATTCTCGATAAAATGTCTTATTCTAGTTTCAACAGAAAGACAGTATGGTTGATTTTGATACTGTTGTATTTCTCCCGTTATCTCAGCTACTTTTCGTCGTTTGCTGAAATTTATTAGTTCCGGGCTGCCAGGCAGATAGTCTGAATTGCCTTCCTCGATGTGCAGTATATTGGTCAAGTACATGCCTTAAAATTAAAATTTTATTCATATAAAAGTCTCATGTGTGAAATATATGTGAGAATACTTACCAAAGAATGGTACACATGGAGGATTGATTGAACGCAATTTCTCTTGATATTTTCTGAAGTGATCATTATTCAGCTCTCGAGCCTCTTCAAGAGCTTTCTCCAGACGCGCTGGTATTTGCTGAAGTAAACATCACATTAATTTTTCTCATGGAATTATTTTAACCCAGTAATAAAAAAATCTCATGAACTTACTTGAAATGTGAATTTTAGTCTAAATACAGAAGCAGATCCCATAGCACTGACAATAGCTAACACGCCGTTGAAATTATTTAAATCTTGTAACACCATCATAATTTCAATAGCTCGCGATACGATCGCGACTCTTTCTTCTAAATTTTCTGCTTCTACGATTGTCTTTTCGAGCCATCTCGTAAACTATAATTATTTTTAAAATATATAAAAACTGAATTAATCAAAATATGATATTTAGTCTCGATCGAGAAACTTACATTTGTTGTATGTTTGATCATTTTCAATAAGTTGGGAGATGTTTGTTCTTTATCCTTCTTGGTCCATACAGATCCTACCAATTCAGATGGTTTCACTGTTCTATACAATTCAAACTCAAGAAGAGTCAATTGCCTCGCTAATTCTATTGGATGTAACTGTAAAAAGTATTGTATTATTTTTAGAGATCGATAGAAGTAATATTATTCAATTAAAAAAATATCTCATAATTATTACCGTAAGTATTCCCCATTCTTCTTCAGGAACTTTTAAATGCCATTCGATAGGTGGCGGAGATCGTTCAAAACTAAATGTAATGGGCCGTTGCTCCGATGGTTCACATTTTCTTTGTACAATTTTAATCACAGAGTCGACCCATTTTCTCATCGATTTACCACTTACAGTATCTAAGAAACATTGCATTCTCACCAAAAGATTCTCATCACGCTCAAAATCATAAAAATGATGATCCACCTGAAAAAAATTATATTTAGTCAATAAAACTTTTCAATCTCAATTTTATACTCATAAGATGTTCAAATTACGAACCCAATGCCTTAAAACATTTAAGACTCTAAATTGTACAGGTTGACAAAATTCTTTCCTATACCTCTTCCAATCTTCTCTTACTGTTGTTTTGCATCCTGTTAATTTTTCCTCATCTCCATAAACCAATGAAGGGTCGGGTATTTCAAATCTCTCAATCAATAAAGTCAGCAATTCCTGCGGTGAGCAAAAACTCCTACAAAAATACAATAGTTGCCGGTTATTTTCCGATTCTTCACCTTACAGAATAATATCTTACCTATAGGTAGTTAGGAATGTTCTGACGAAAGCTGGATCGGCGTAAATATGATAGGTTAATCTCTCAACTAATTTAACCAGAGTTGCACCTTTAATCAAAGGAACTCCACCATTCTCTCTAGCCTCCAAAACTATATTCTCTGGGCTATCTTGTTCGGTAAATTTGTACAAATGTTGCGGAGGCAACTTTAACGGATGCTTCCTCTCCTCGTCCAATAATATACTATCTAAAGTCCTCTCTAACATACTTTTTGTATTCAACATCACAAGATCCGCCATCCAACTGTTTTTGTCTTCGACGGATTTGGCAACAAGAATAACATTTGGATGGTCCCTTGGTGCAATTTCAAAGGCATTTTTCAATTCTGGATAGGTAATAAGAGCACTTTTTAAATATCTGCGAATTGAATAATTTATCGTGAATTTGGTTACGTACCTTCGGTATCTTCCCTGTCGATGATATCGACTTTTCGAATGAAAAATCGCTCTTTCAAACGGAGTTCACCCTGATGAGCTTGATGTACTCCAACACTAACAGCGGCAACGCTGACGCTTACTCTCTTGCCACCACTGGGTTTACACAAAACTAACAAACCATCAAAGAGCAGAGCTTTTCTCTCTGTCAATCTTCTACCATTGCTTCCAACTTTCCCTAACATATCCTCTGTAGAATAAAGCCATGATAATATAAATATTTTATTACAGAATAATTTAAACTACAATGTATCAATTTGTCTACAAACCTCTTATAAATTCATTACAGCATTGGCCGATATCTCGCTGATCCCACCCATCAACAGTTTTTTGTAATTCACTAGTTTTTTCTAAAGCAGCTTGTCTTCTCGCGCGACTTTGCATACGTAAGCCGGTGTCCTTTTTCGGCAAATTCGCCACAGATTGAAGTAATTCCATTTGCAAGGGCCTCAAAAGACCCTGCACTTGCTCTAATGTTTCACTATCTTCTACGCTTGGAGTGCGTTTTTGTAATACCTGTGATAAGAATAATTATTGAGAAAATTAGATTTATGTGTTTATTCGAAATTAATGTACCTTTATGTAATCGAAGTACAAAAAACAATGCCATATTGGCTGCAATAAAAGTTTTGGCAAATAGTATTTGACTGCTTCTTTGAAACCATGTCCTGCTGCACGTAAAGCTGCATTAGCTTCCGGTCTTGACAGTAAAGAGTACAAAACTTCACGACTAGCCGGACTATTAATGTCTTTTGCATATCTGAAATATTTTGAAATAGTTATAATAGATTTATAGATTGTATACATAAATTGATATTATTAATAAATTGATAAACATACTTTACATAAACATCAAATTCTGCTGCTTCTGCTAATTCTTCAAAGCAGGAACCTACAGTAGGTGTTTGTTTATCCTCAGCTATTTCCATTATATCTTCTAAACTACCTAGTAACGTTACGGTAACTTCATAAATGTCCATGATATTACTGAAAAGTGTTTCTAGTTCGCTTCTATCTTGGGCCAGCTTTGCAATTTCTTCACGAAAAACCTATTTGAGAAAAAAATTTTACTAAAATAAAATCTAACTTTTCATAATAAACACAAGTATTTTATACCTTAATAATCATATGGAGATCACGTAAATAATGACGCTCATCATGTATGAGATCTCTGACAGATTCTTCATATGTCTGAGAAACCACTGCGCCTAAACCACTTTGTGGACCCTCTGTACAATCATCTTGATAAAACATGTCCATCAGTACCTGCCGGGAAAAATTACATTTAATCTATCAAATAAGAAAAAAGTCTACAACATTGATATAAGTCGAGAATTTTAAATGCAGTACCCGTTGTAACATATAACAACATATTATATTGGTATGTAAAACTAAAATAGATTAAATTTTGATAAATAATATTCAATATTGCAATTCAAGAATTTTTATCATTTTATTCCCTATTTCTTATAACATGCCAAACATCCATGCACTTTGCAATTTACACTCCAAATTTGAGCTGTTCCCTCGAGAAATATTTTGTAATACTTTATGTAAGAAAATCATTAAGTAAAAAAACACTCATCAAACAGAAACATTTATAGTATGAAGAAATTCTCAATGCAATTTATTATTCATGTATTAAATAATACTGATTATATAGTTACATAACAGAATTACTAGACAAATTTTTTAATTCAGTTGTAGGAAATAAAATGGAAAATATAAAAATGTCCTTTTTAAGAAAATAGTAAATTATACAAGCACATAAAATAAACCAATCATACGAAATTTTGTAGAATCCAATCTTAAATTCATTTAGACCTGATTACATATTAACATTAAGCATATTAGCAAGAATAAAATAACGTTCGTTAAAAAATTGATAAAAAACAGCAAAGTAAAATTATCAAAGGTCAAATTTTTTTCTGGAGGATTGCAGGTACGTACCACCTAGAACAGCATGAGCGGAGAACGAACATGGTTGGTGTTGTTATATGTTAGTGGAAAGCATGTAACCAAGCAGAGAACATATGCAGCCACAATTAGCCTGTGACTAGCCTAGTATAGCCAATGGGCAAATTCTGAAATTTACCAATGCACCTATTGCTAGTAGTAGAAGTCTTGCAATTTGAGTATAAAATATTTTAAAATGAATAATTAAGACAAATTGCAACAAAAAGTTTCATACTTGTGTTTATAAACAAAATGTAATAAATGAAACGACCAACTAATACTAGCAAGGTGTTTTATTTTACACTACCTCTCTTTAAAAATTGGCTGCAATAACTGCACTTCTATGAAAAAATTTGAAGCTATTGGACTGATTCACAAACTTATCATTTTACTCAAATCGCTATGTTCTTTGAAAACTGTTAATAATATACCGATAAAAGAAATATAACGTTCTAAAGGAGAATCAGTCTTAAAACGCAAATAGCAAGAAATCATAGTGTTAATTGATTAGTATGTGCATTACAAAAACACAACACAAGCTCCAAATTCAGAAAATATAATTTCTTACCATATCTGCATACATCGCAACTCTTATATCTTCGCAAGAAATCTCAACATGGCGTATATTCTTGACATAATTACCAGCCAACTGTAAACAGATTTCATTTCAATATGTTTCTCTCTCATTGCACATAGTAAAAAAAAAATATATATTTACCTTCAAGATATCAGCCGAGATATATTCCAGAACACCTACTACAAATACACTAACTTGCGAATCAATTTTGTGTTGCAATACTTCCTATAAAGTAAAATCCAAATAAAATATTGGTATATAGGATTTGACGAGTAAACCAATCGAACCAACTTACCTTTTGTAACAACTGATGAATTTTGTCGACAGGCAAAACTAATGGCGACTTTTTTTTTCCTTTTTCTAAAGCATCTCTAGCATCTCTCAATGCCCATCTATCGATTGGAGTGGGAAAAGTTCGTCTTACTCTTTCTTCTACATCTTGTGGCGTATGCGGCGGTGGATGTCCACAAAGCATTCCTAACATTCTTAGAATTAAACTCTCCACATAATCTAAGGCATCTTGTCGAGCTTCGAGACTAGGGTGAACTTGTTCCAGTACCTAACAAAAATGAAATTTTGAAAAACATGCGAAATTTATATATACGTCAGAAATATACAATTACAGCTTTCCTCTGAGCAATGAAAATATCGAGTGGGACAATACACGTGACATAGCAAGTATCGAATATTGACAGTAGTACGCGATGTAAATACCTTGCGCAGAGAGTTGACAAATACTCCCTTCCACTTGGCAGCGTTCTCCTCTTTCAAGAAATCGTAGCCTGACGGCTCGCCCGCTACCGACGCCGGCGATGAAAACATTTCACCGAACTGAGGAACAACGTAAAACCGCCCGACGTAATTCGGCACATTAACTATTGCTTGCACACTCCGGAGAGTTCCCAAGATTTACAAAGAGCATCACGTCGCGCGCGTTAAGGGTGCCAACAGCCATGTCAGACCGAATACACCAGTGCCCGTTCTAACACCGAAGTTACGTCGTGCCGAGCGTAGTTAGTGTTTGGTTGGCCAAGCATCTGGGAACATTGTGCGCTGTTGGCATCACTTCCCCGTTCCCGATATCAGCGAGCTCCTTAAAACACCCAACTGCTGATATCACCGGAGCATCCCAAATCCCCACCCTGACCTTCCATTAGAGGTCGGTGCCCGCGAACTCGTGAGCGAGGAATGTAATAGGAAAACTGGAACGGGCTTGCTTCTATACGGTCGACGAAGAGTGTAGGGTGTTTAGCCGGCTAAAGTTCCGCCTCTGAGAGTCACTAGATTTTTAGATGCCAAGACGAGTCCACGAGGACAAGGGCCCACTCTTCGGGTATGAGAAGAGGGTATGAAAAGGCCAATGAAAGAGAATCAGGGGGAAGGGAATGGATGAATAACAAATTTAAAGAGAAAGAAAAGAAAGGGTTGTAAGGGTCCTGTCCGACGGTGCGTCTCGTGTCTATCTTAAACACCAGGACGATACACTCCACCGACACTCAGGGCACGGACGTTATCGTCATCTGTGTTTCTGTGAGTTAAAAAAAAAAAGAGTACCCGAGGACAGCGCTAAGCCAATCGATTATATTTACGCGCGGACCGTGCGTTATCAGCGACTGTTATTGGCCACGGTAGCATAAGCAAGTGCGACTCGAGCATCCCCGAGTTCGCATACTCGCGCATTTTCACACGCCCTTCAACTCGAAAGGCTCGAACGAAATTAATCTCTTTTCACGGAATAGCCGTATCGATAATGCCACCAGCACCACTATCACCGCGAGTGCCCACCATTGCGCGACTCTCTCGCCGTTTCGATCGATATACAGAGCCTCCCACCCCTGCCTCCAGTAAGCCCATGCGTAATATCGTCCCGCCAATCGATACATTCGTCGAAGCTCGATAGGTGAACGCGATTGGTCCTCGCGAGACGTCGCCTCAACGCGATAGGTTGAAAATTCATTTCGTTTCTGGACAGTTTCGAGGTTACGCTGCACAGACTTTCTGCGATATTAGAAGCTTTGTGGGCGTTGCTTGAGGTAGTGTCTCGAAGGTACACTCATTACCATTTTTATGAAATTTGAATCACACGCATTCAAATGCTAACGCACAATCGTTTGCTACATTTCAATAATACTCACTGTCTCAAACTTAAGAGGATTGCAAGGTAACAATAAAACATAACAATAAAATTTATAGGGATAACAAATGGCGTGTTTCAAACGAATATTTATTCTTGATAATGTTGATAACACTCTATTGGCGGTATAATGTGATATATTTATCAATTTAAAGAACCTACATATTCCAGTTTTTTTAACGAATTATCTTAATTTTTATTGCCTCATGCTTTGAATTTAACAATTTCTTCCGTATTACCAAAATAATTTATTACTCTAAGGGAACACAATCGTAGGGCTTTGAGAAATGATGAAATATGACATTCAAGTTTATCTCAATTTATCAGTTCCCGATTCGTGCCAAATCAACGAATTCTGTGTTATAAATTATGTCGCGCGAGAGAAATAAGTAATTTAGGGATTTGGTGACGCATGCCGATTGTGAGTTGTGACGAGAGTGTATTTTGCGCAAGGAAAATACGTGTAGCGTTGTCTAATAGAGCTCGTTACATAACCTTATCACAATGTCGCGCGAAACAATTTATATTTTTAAAAGAAAATTTGATCCACAAAATTTACCATTTTAACATGATCTAGAAGAAATATTACATATATAATTATGCGAACATATATGGTACAGGTAAAATATGTAAATATTGAATTTGTCAAAACAAATTTCATCCAATAAAATAGAACATTACATTACATTTGATTTCGGTCGAAATTAAAATTTTCTCAATAAGGTCGCAAGATAAGAAAGCCATGATCTATGCTACGACCAGTTAACGAGAATTTATCAGTCTGAATATGTGTATAGTAATATATTTATTTTAGTAGGATCGATAAAATATATTGACGAAAAAAACCTTCATTGAAAATTTAATATTTATTAATATTTTTAAAAATTACAAAACTAATTCGATGGTTATTTAATAATTTTACATTTCGATGAAACCCCTCGAAACGTTCACCATCAGCCACTATAAAAAAAAATAACATTATTCCAGATCATCTCTAACAAAATATTCATGAGAATAACGAAAATACAACTTTACTCACATCTTCATCGGATCGATGTGTCTGCCACCTCTGGAGATGGTCATGAAACGTCCGGTCATTCTTGAGAGGGCGATCAGCGTTTCCAGCTCGGCTCGTCGCTGATCGGATTGCCGTTTCGTTCGCCTGAGAAAAAAAAATTCGGATCAATGAGTCGATAATTATCGAATCTGCGCAAGAGCGATAATCCTGAGCGAAAAAAAATATTCAACTCACGTGATAGCAGGAAGCGCGACTTCCACTTCCTGGTTCGATTCACGTGGTCCAACGTCCGCGGCATCCCCGTTGAACTTGTCTAATCTGCAAATAGAAATCAAACGAATTACAATTACAAAATCAGTCGAAGAAACGGTTATGCAAAATCATTGACGCATTTTAGCGATTTTTTTTTAATTTCCATCGGCGAAAAAAGCGAAGTCGAGACAAAAAAATATCGAATTATCAGATCGCACGTTCTTTCTGATGTAACATTCGATAGTTAGTGCGTCAGAAAGCGCTAGAAGAGTTTTATGGCACAATTCGGTAACTAAATTTTGTACATGTATTGCATATAGTATACGGAATAACAATTTAGTTAACGACGGATTAAAAAGAACATATAAATATTATATAATAATATTGTGAATTATAATACGACATATCATCACAATTCATCGCTATTTCAAAAAATAGCGAGTCGGATTAGCGATTTTTCGTTAATCCGAGTTTGATGAATGTGAAAATGAGAATATTTGAATAATTTTTTGATTTTCATATAAATATATAATGTATATGCATGATATATTATACTATTGTGCAATTCACAAGCATAAAATGTTTTCATATTTTTAATATATTTACCTGTTGACCAAGATAGACCGGGCGAAAGCAGATTCGAACAGCAGAAGCACCAAAAGCGCAATCGTTGTCCACGATTTGAAGTTCATCCTGGCGACTCGAGACAACTCAAAAGTGAAACAAAAACGAAGACAAACGTGCAAATAGAAGAGAAACGAAATTATAACGTGGCTACTCGTAAAATGTATAGATGCGATTAATTCACTCGTGCTACGTTCCCGATATTACATGTATTCTGACTAAATGTTTCGATTGAAGCATGAGTAGTTCTCGCGACATTTGAGGATTATTAACGCTCTACGATGACTCTTCGTTGCACCGTCTTTCGATCGCAACTATCCCATATCGCATCGGTCAGTCGCGTTTTATATATTCACGGGGACTCCCCTCCACCTTACCGACGAATTCGGATTCGAATCCGTCGCGTGTGTATATTCGTGACGTGCGTCGTTCACACCCTTCGCGCTCCAAGAGTATCGCAATGAAAACATGACGATAAGATAGTTGCCAAAATGTCACCGACTGATTAACGACTGGTTGCGTAATGGTGCGAGCTTTTTTTTTCATTCATGGTGGTCGAAGGATGAACCAAAACACACGTTTATCACACGAGAAATGTGATAAATCTTTGGAGATCGAGAATCTTCGCAGCGATACGTCTCTCGATGCCACTCGTTAGAGTTGCGGAGACTGACCTCGTTAGACACCGAACTCTGCGTTAGAGGGATCGTGTCGAAAATAGCAATAGAAATTTTGAAAAATCAAAAAAATGAAATGGAACATTATTTTTAAATAACGGTAATTTTTATATTTTATGTATATCACTACTAACTGATACTAGTATTAATAATGCAAATTTATATTTTTGTAATTCATATACGAAAAATAAAAGCCAAAATCGTTCGATTGGTACGCGCATGGTTTTGTTTATAAAATTTGACGATAATGAAACTGATAATCCGACCGTGGAAGACACGCGCCGTTCTTGGATTGATTTAAACGGTGACTTATGCAATTACGGTGGAAATGATAAAATCGTTCGATTTTTCTATATTTACAAATTCGTACGAGGAAAGAACCGATATCTCCACACTTTGGTACTTTCGCTGCAATTGTAGGAGGAAACTCGAGCGGGAAATCCTGAGACCTCGCTATGACTGAAATATTAACGAATCTAGAGAATGAATATTAATTTGAATTATTGTTATCGTTACAATATTACCGAACACTGAACTCAATAGGATTAGAAATCTTGAAACTTTGAAGCCATTGACGATAGCAATACTTACTATTAATATTTAATAAGTTAAATTATTATATTATTTATTGAAAATTAAATAATGCAATGCAGCATTATTTAAAAATACAGAAATAAAAAGTAACTACAAACTTATCTCAGGTAAATTTTCCTGCAAAAAACAAACTTTCAATTTAAGCGGAAAATCGAGGAGAATTTAGTCGGACGCAGACTTCGATCCGTATCTTCCTCTCGAAAATCGATGATGTCAGTGCTACAGTAAAAATGTGCGAGGAATCGCGCAATAGGAGAGCCCGAGTTTGAATCCGTTACAGCGATAGCTCTCGTACAACTACGCAGCACTGATATTGCGAAATTCGTGCAATCCACGTGTTCCATGCGCCACAAAAACCCGCGCGCTCGCTGTGAGACGGAGTCGAAGAGAGAAAAAGATAGAAAAAAAAGAACTAAATTACGAGACGAGATATCTCACGGTGTGCACACGTGACGAGCGCGAGACGTTCATTGAGCCGGCTGTCTCGCGTTACTCATCTCTCTCGCGTAAAATCGTGTCCCTACAATGTCGTCGCAACTTTTTTGCGATAGCGATGAAAAAAAAAAAATAATTCGTTAATTGAGCGAATTTCTCGATAAAGACGTAATCTCGCGTGGGGGTCCATTTTTGGCGGCGAAACTCGGACGATTTAGATCTCGCGATTATTCCGGGCCTCGCGCGTTGACCTGCGCAACGTGAAAAAAAAATCCAGTTGTGAAATTCGAAAAAAAAGAACTCTTTTTTTCAACAAAGCGGTAGGAGTTTCGCATCACCGGTGTTATTTTGCTCTCGCACTCCTGCGAGTAGCGCGAAGTACCGAATGACCCGACACGCGCGCACCGATTGAATTTCCGTAAACAAATATCGGTGTTTATTTTGTACGAAAAATCAAGATCGCTTTGTGGTCCTCGGCCGAGGCTTCGCTATCTAGACCTTCGAGAACTCTTGTTGATAGCAAAGAAAAAAATTATTTCACAATAATTTTCTTGTATTTTGCGAGCTAATGGATTGTTTTGAATTTTTTTCTCTCTCGCGCCGCTCTCGACGCAGCAATCGAACATGGTTTTCATTAAGCTGATATATCAAGATAGTACGAGTTGCGTAACGCTCATTCATCGTTTGGAGATGTACTATATTAATTATCGTTATTCCATATTTATCAGAGATTTTCTTGCCCGCGAACTAAAATTAACTTATCGGCCACGATACGTGCAACATTGCTATTGCAGAAATAAAGTCTGCGTTTACTAATGACGTACGTAATATTTTCTTTTTCTCTACGTTGAATGCGCAATTGGTTTTTTATTTTTCACACAACAGAATTTCGTGGCACTATATGAAATACATTGTGCATATGCGTATATTATCACCTATATATGTGCATATATAATACATATACATATATATTTAATTAGGAAAAATTAATTCATTCATTTTTCAAAATATTGAAACTACGATTATAATAATTACGTATGAGAGAAAAATGAAGTTCAAATGGAGCCAGAAGTAATGCAAAATAAATCACTTTTGCATAAATGTCATCATACACGCAGGGGCAGTTTTAATTCGATCACTAATTTCATGACACAGATATGATAATTAATTATAGCTCACCCTCATGAGCTGCCCTCATAAAACAGAAAATTTTTATTCGTGACCTTCATCATGCTATTTTTATGAAATATGTCCAGTCATATTGAACGCTATTTGATTATCGCGTAATTTATTTCAATTGCGTCCAATTTAGAGTTGAATCTTTTCTGAAACTCGGCGGTAAACTGGTGCGCCATCTGTATTTGAATTCTGAATTCTGGACAAGAATGTTCAACTTCACTATATAAACCCAAGTAGGTTGACTTTAGGAACACATTCGGACAAACACCAAATACAGGCTTGCGTGTTCTAAAAAAATCGTGAATACGAACTCTTTTTATATGGGGAAAATAGACTGCACCACGCGGCACGCGGTACGCCCATTGTTAATGAAGTGATAATCTTTGGTGATAACATAGTTCAAAGCTCTAACTAAATATTTTTCAAAATACCAACTCGCAAGAGTCGCCATTTTTAACTGAAAACTGAAGCAGGTGACGCTCTTATTAACGGTAAACTCGTTAAGCGATCCGCGAAAAAAAATAATAATTGTGTAAATAGTATTTGTCAAAGAATAAAAATAATAAAATCTCTTATTTATCAAAAATCAAAATTTACAAATATCATTTTTTCACATTACATGACCAATTCAAACACATGAAAAACGTCTCAATATGACTTTCGATGCAAGACTTGTCGTGTTTACGTTATTTTGGGTGACAATAAAATTAATTTTATGATGTTAATTTATTTACTGCAACTAGCCCTGACTTCGCTATTTGAATTCAGCGGGAGCAGCCATGATATGTAGGAGCTAATCAAAATTGTTAGTAGTATTGGTCAAAAATCCTCACTTGCGGTTGGGGGAACCCGATCGAGTATAGACTACAGAAGGGAATGCAATGCACCATATCATACCTCTCTTGATAGTTTGTATTTGTATGCCACTCGGCATTGCTCGGCTCCTCCCCATATATTATTGACTTTTCTTCAACCATTTCATAATATTCCAAAAAGTTCTTCTGCTGAAACATTCAAAAGGAAATATTGCGAAGAAAAAGACTTTCGAGGAAGTACTTGAACGCTTCAAATACGAAATTTGGTAACTGTACTCCGAAACTAACTGCTGTGCTACGTACCGATTGCGTGCGTGTTGTGTGGAAAAAGTAAACTTTCATCTATTGAAAAAGGCAAGTTAACCATAACGTATTTCAGTGAATATTCATCAGATTGAAAGTATGACGCAAAGTATATATTGTATTCCCGGAATCAATTTTAGTTTGAATACTTATTAATATAATTATTCATAACCGCAAAATCACGAAAAAATTTTGTAGATATATGCAAGAAAGTGTTGTGTTTTATAACGTGATTGGTGACGATTGTGAGTTTTGATAAAGTATTTTTGTTAATTGTCTTATGTACTCTCTTTCTAGGATCCAAGATGAATTTACCTTCATGAGTTCGGCAGGATAAACTATAACTCCAATATGATCATTCCATATATTAATTTTCTAAATATCCGCTTGTATTGATAATTATTTTTTCCTGCGAAGAACAAATTGCTCCAACATGTCGGCAACTTCGCAATTTTCAACTCCTCCACCTAACATAACCCTTCCTAACATGTCTGTTCCTCCTCCCAATGTTCCTAATTTGTCCGCTCCGCCTCCCAACTTGACAACCATCAATACATCCGGTAGTTATCAACATCGTTTCCCTAATCATAGAGAAGCCAATCGAGGTTTCTTTAAGCCCTTTAGACCATATCACGCTCCCAAAGTAGTAGCCGGAGGACAAGAGAGCCTTCAAGATGAGTTTGATGGAAAGAGATTGAGAAAATCTGTGATGCGCAAAACTGTTGATTATAATTCAGCAATTATTAAGAGTTTAGAGGTGAGTTTACAATAAATCTTAGCATTGTTTTTAAATTATTTTATAAAACTGAGTCAAAATAAAATTAAAATCATTGATATTTTTGCAGAATCGAATATGGCAAAGAGATTATAGAGACAGACGTGCTCTTCAACCAGATGTTATGTATTATCCAGACCTGCTCCCTCCTCCTAGTTATGTCGATAATCCAATTAATGCAGTCACAACACGGTTTGTGAAAACTGCAACCAACAAAATGCGTTGTCCAATTTTTTGTATGGCTTGGACACCAGAAGGGAGGCGCTTAGTTACGGGTGCTTCCAGTGGTGAATTCACTTTATGGAATGGTCTCACTTTTAATTTTGAGACTATTCTACAGGTATGGGTTTTAAATATAAATCGCATTCTATTACTAAAATATATTTAGTATGTCTATAAAAGGAATCTGAACTTTTTATTAATAGCTTAATTATCGAATTTGTTTATGCCACTAATATGAAACTATTTAATAATGATTTATTTTTTTTGTTAAGGCTCATGACAGTCCCGTTAGAACAATGGTGTGGTCGCACAACGAGAGCTGGATGGTAACTGGAGATCATGCAGGCTACGTAAAATATTGGCAGAGCAACATGAACAATGTGAAGATGTTTCAAGCTCACAAAGAAGCTATAAGGGGTCTCAGGTATATCATCCAACACACTAGTCCTTACGTCTCTTGCGCCACTGTTATTAACCGTTCGGCCGCTCTTATTGTAGTTAAGATATTGAACGTGATTCTCGTTTTCTTCCTTCCGTGGTATTTCGCATTACTTTCGATACTTTCCGCGTATGTAGTAGTTTTGATATGGGTACATAGGTGAAATTTTATTGGGTATCTGATCAAATGAACTAAACTTAAAAACCGAATTTAAAAAAAAATTCAAACAAAGCATGACCTATGTTTGAAATTAATTTTTTCAATAAATAATTCCAATAATGATGATGTTAGTAGAAAAGAGTATTGTGATTACAAAGACTAGTTTAGACTAATTATTCAAATTTTTTTTAATCTTACGTATTTTCTATTGTGAAATTTTATTCAGAATAAAGTAAAAGAAATCCTAAAACCAAATTTTTTAAATAAAGATGTGAAATTTAATAGGAAATTATAATTTTTGTATTCCTAGAGTCGTAGGGATCTGAGTTATTCTTACTATAATTATGCTGTTCCCTTATCGCAAGCACTCATAATCCAGTCTTACGAATTTACCGGTAATTATTTCTAAAATAATTCGAATACCAATTTTTCAATAACAGTGAAACTAGGTCCTTATGACTCTCAGGTTTTAAGGAGCTGTTGTAGCTGGTTTATCGGTCAAAAATGTATATTTCAATATATGAGATAATAAAAGAAATTCATATGCGGCGGTACCTAGATGAGCTTCCTAATAATAATAATAAAGTTTAAATATCCTGTCCTTCATGAAATCCAGTTTTTAATAAAAATGGAATAAAGGCATTATCCTTTTAATGCATGGCTCTAAAAATTAAAGAGAATCTACTGTCAATGTGTTACTTGTGCCATTTTGCAAATGCGAATAAGTGAGATTTAACGACGCAAAAATATATTGCAATTCATGTACACTTTGATCATCTTTTCTTGCAATAAACATTAAAATTTGAAAAACTGTAACTATTGATACATCAACCAGTAGTCATGTGGCATCAAAAGAATTTTTATACCAGTAAATTTTACACATACAAAAATTTCGTTTTATTCCAATCTGATTTTATTTGAGTGCCAGATATGACTATCGGGGATGTTCTTTTGTTTATTTATGATATTTACACATATAAACTTCTTTTTTATAATATCAATTGACACTTAGAATTTTCTTCTAATTTATTCTTTAAGATTTATACTTTTTTTATGAAAAAGTTCCACGTGAAATGGTAAAGAAATTATATTTATACTGCTTTGCATATTTTTTTTTTGAATATATATATATATTTATATATATACCTGTTTTTTTTCTCTTCAAGATTTCACAATTCTGTTAACTATGAAGAATTTTATTCTTCGTAGTTAACTTCGAATAGGTATCAGCCTAGTACACCGCATGTGTATAATTAAAAATATACTCTTGACCAAAAATAATGGTTTCGCCCATTTCGGTTGATTTTAGTCCATTTATTATGACTTTTGAATTATCACGAAACGAGAAACAACAGTTGCGCAATGTAATAACGACAATACAGAAACGGAGAACGAGTCAACAGCGGTTATCAATTAACATTTATTATTACTTTTAATAAAATTGTTAAACTATATGGCAGTACAACAATCTCCTATAATTATTGTTTTTTTGCGCGAGCAGTTTCAGCCCAACGGATCACAAATTGGCAACATGCAGCGACGATGGAACAGTTAGGATTTGGGACTTTTTACGTTGCCACGAAGAACGAATCCTCAGGGGTAAATATGAATGACACTAAATTAAATTCGATAAACTTTACATAATATCTTCAAAAAAATATTTCAAGAATAAGAAAAAAATTTCATTATATCAAATAAGATATTAAAAAGTAGATCAAAAAGTCAGTTAAAATACAGATAAACGCGTTTCTTTGAATAAATTGCTTTCTTTGTTATTACATAAGTAAAATAAAATTTCAAAAGAAAGCAAAAAAATAGATTTGAAATAAGAAAGGAACGAAACTAAAATTCTTGCCATTTTAGGTCACGGTGCCGATGTTAAATGCGTACATTGGCACCCTCAAAAGAGCCTAGTCATATCAGGATCTAAAGATAATCAGCAACCGGTGAAGTTGTGGGATCCGAAATCTGGTCAGTCACTTGCAACATTGCATGCGCACAAATCGACCGTGATGGATGTCAAATGGAACGAGAATGGTAATTGGCTGGTTACCGCGTCTCGCGACCATTTGCTAAAGTTGTTTGACCTCAGAAATCTGAGTCAGGAAGTGCAAACCTTCCGTGGACACAAGAAGGAAGCTTCGAGCGTAGCTTGGCATCCAAGCCACGAGGGCCTCTTTTGCAGCGGTGGCAGTGACGGTGCCATATTATTCTGGCACGTTGGGTTAGTTTATGCAAAATATAATAAATTTGCAATCAACCCTTCTTTGCATCGCATACAAAATTTCCATGTTATTTAAACAAAAAAATAATACAATAGATTAATAATATTTTCTTTCTTTACTCTATCAGATTCTTTAAATACAATATTGAAAGTTAAATAACAGTAACCAATTTCTAAGAAAAAGGTCATGCAATGAAGGGTCGTGATTCTAGAGGAATCAGAATATAAGATTCAAAACAATATCATTATTATTATAGAGCCGATAAAGAAGTAGGAGCCATCGAACAAGCACACGATAGCATCGTCTGGACATTAGCATGGCACCCCTTGGGTCATATTCTATGTTCTGGTAGCAATGATCATACTTCGAAATTCTGGACTCGCAATAGACCGGGAGATTTAATGAGGGACAAATATAATTTGAACACATTACCTGCTGGAGCTACCGGCATTGATGATCAAGAAATCGGTAAGTTAATTTTTGTTATGTTGAGTTCTATGTTTGAGTTTTGATTTTTGTTAATGTTGGTTTGTATTTTAGCTGATGAAGCAGCGGTCATTCCTGGTATGGGACCGGAAGATCGAATTAACGCCGATGGAGAACCTGACGACAAAACTGGTGGTATACCTGGTTTGGATTTAGACCACGCTATAGATGAGGGGAAAAAATTAGCGAACAAAAAAGTTCCTTACAGTAAACCTATACCTAGAAATTTTCAAGCTCAGTGGAACGAAATGGAGGCAGAAGATATGGAACAAGTGGAAGCGCTGAATGCGTTCGTTAATCAATTGATAGAAACTACACCTGGTGCCATTCCTTTGTCCGAAATCACACCTAACGCCATTATTTTGTACGGGAAAATGATACCAGTTGAAGGTAATTTATGCAGCTTTATTTATTTCTCATATACTGCTGTAAAAAAATTGAGGGGGCAAAATCCAGGCGAGTGATCGTCTTAAAAAGGAAGATTCAAATTTTAAAATGATCACTTGATCGATTGGATTTGGTCATTTTTAGCCAAGAAACAGTTTTTTAAAAATGATTACCCTTAATTTTTTTGAGGAGCGTATAACAAAATTTGGTACTAATTTTAGTTGTTATTTTTTCCAGCCGGTTCAAAATTGGCCGAGGCAATCAGCAAAGGTAACGAGGCTATCAACAAATTGGTATTTTCCGGAGAAATCGAAGAGTTAAGAGACATAGTCGGTCCCCCTGATAACATAGACGAGGCTGAAGAGTATCTGCAGGACGACAATGATATCGATTACTCCAAAATACCAGATGTCGATTTACCTCCGCCACTTCCAAGTTCAAAGTTTGCACAGAACCCAGAACTCCTGAAAGCATTGAATCGCGGTGGAAAACGGAAATTTGATCAGCTTATAGGATGGAGTGACGGTGGAGCGAGCGATCGAACATCGAAAATTCATCAACCAGTTTTCGGTGGTACCATTGCTGAAGACTCGCAATCGAGCGATACTGATCTCCGCTATGGTGGTAAATCAGCATCCAATGAAAATTCATATCATTCCGGCCAAGACGAGGATCTCAGAAGAAATCGCGACGATGACATGCGTTTCAATATCTTGAGTGGACCTGGTAGGCCTAACGCTCATCTCAATCACGATTCGAGAAACACCTTTGGCGATAAGGACTTTAGGCACATGGGAATGCACGGATTCGGTGGTAAGAAATACTTCGACGAGGAGGATTACGAGGATAGGGATCGCGAGGACGACGGCAGGTGGGACAACGAGAAGGGTGACAGTTCTAGAAAGGAAGGTGGATATTCGAGTACTTTTGAGAAACGGGACAACTTACCGATGAGCATGAACTTGGGCATGAGCAACAACATGTCGCACATGTCCAATCATCATAATATGCAGAATATCAACCCGAATATGCCTCCTTCAATTTCAAGTCTTGTACCTCATCCAAATTTACCCCCTGGCATGCAAAACAAGCCGATGCATCCTGGGATGCAAGGGATGGACGGTCCCATGCCTCACATGATGCATCATCCCGGCATGCATCATGGATTCGGTCCGAACGGTCCACCGATGGGCGCTTTCGGGCCAAATTTCCGGCCACCGAATGGTAATTTTGGTCCAAATCAGCACTTCAGACCAATGCCACCGTTCGGTGGACAAGGCCCCCCCTTCGGCAACAATTTTCAAGGACCACCGAATTTCCGGCACGGTTCAGGACCACCGAATTTCGACAGACCCGGTTTCGGGCCGAATTTCCGCGGACCAAATCCAGGACAAAATCAACCCGGACCGAATAACTACAATTCGAATTACGGTAATTATAACAAAAATGGACCGAATCGACGTCCCAATGACAATAACATGAGAGGTGGGTTCAACAATCGTGGACGAGGACGGGACAGCGATTCGTCAAGAGGATCGCGTGGAAGAGATAACTATTAGTGAGTGATATGTGTATTATGAGATTTATTGGTGATGTACACGAAAATTCGTGATATTTTTCGTACGACAAGTGCACTAGTGGATTTCTTGTGGATGGTACTGGAAAAACGTCCGGGTCGAGTTTATGACTATCTTCGATTAATATACGCTTATGAATTGTACAATTTGAAAGTATTTTCTTTTTTTAATCAACTGTGTATGGCAAAAGTAATTTTGTTTTTTAAGAGAGAGGAAATTTAATGAGTGTCGATAGTACACTTAATACGCGTTTTGTCAGTTCAGTAATTTACGAATAACGTAATTTTACTTTTACAATTGATTTATAGTTTCATCGTGCACGCGATGGAACAATAACCATTTAAATTGTAATATATTATTATATATTCAAAACTAACAATCTCTTATTCAAAATAAGGTATATACTCAAAATGATACGAAAAAAACCCAATTAGTTCTTATATTTCAGAATGGAAAACTGTTCACCAGTTACAATTCACACGCTGCCTTGCAGAAAATGATTTTTTGTTTTGAAAGCAATGTTTCGAATGCATGATATAATGTGATTTAGACTGAAAGATTTGTTAATAATGTTCAACAGCAAAAGAAATAAACAATTCAAGCAGTTTACCCATTTGTTGTTATAATTTAGATTTTGGTATTTTTACAATTTTGGTATCCTGTGTTTATATTTAGTTGTTTTTCAGTGTATACAGCTTAATCTGACATTCAATTCCAGTTTCGTTTCCGCTTTAAAAATTCCGGCCTTCTAATCATTTCAATTTTACATTATTATAGAACTCGGCACGTAGTGCATTTGAATATTACACTTTGGATACTTTGAATATTTCACCAATTATGAATAATATTTTACTTGGATTAGCGTAGTTGTACGAATTTGAATAGAAAAGTTTTAAACAAAAGCAGTAACAGTATATTTTTCCAGATTGAATATTTCTTCACATTTTGTTCAACATAAATAGGTATGGAATGAAATGAAGAATTGGTGGTGTTAACACCCACGTTGGAAATTCAACGCTTACATTTTTTTCATTCGATAACACCACTACGTGATCGAATGCAATCCGGAACATATACCCCTACCTTTTTTATTCTTTAATAAATTGTTACCAGATAGTGGAGTATCATATTTTTAATCAAAATATATCGTTTTGAAAAATTGAATTTAGTATTAAAATATTTCATAGAATTCCCATTCTCATTGTTAAGTTTCTGATTTTTTTGCATGCAATGAATTTCGATTAATTTGTAAATGCGAATTTATACAAGCGCAGGCGTGTCAGCGCGCGCATTTTATTAAATATTGTGGCGCGGCATGCGGAGACACTCCGAATCACTGATCGATAAAAAAAAACATAATATAGAGAATAAAAGTGTCAGAGGACTTATAAAGCGTTTAATTTTTGTTATCTCGTGAAATAAATAGAGCGATAATGGATTTTAACGTGAAAAAGTTAATGAAAGATGCTGGCGCGGCACTTAGCCGAGTTGTTCAGGTAATCATTCGATTTTCACAACTAACTTATTACTAAGAATCTTTATTTACGATTAAATCTGTCATTTCTCTTGGCTACTTTTCATAATTATGTATATATTATCTTCGTACATTTGTATTGCACGGATCAATATAGTCGAGCAATGGTATAAAAATATAATTATTGTTTTATTTCACTCCTTTCACAATGTCATTCCTGACATTTTAATCATACCATTAATGACACATTATCAATTTAATGTGAGTTGTTTAGGTTGTATTTTTTATACTTTGATTTCAAATTTTTTTCTTCCGTTAAAATTATTTACAAAATCCCAACTACAATTATAACTAATTTTATGGACGTAATACAATGATTTAATATTATATGATTGTGAAAACTGAATATTGTTATTTTCTTTCTTGCAGTTAACCGAAGAAACATTAGGAACTTCTGAAAAAACAGAATTCGATGCACATCTTGAACACTTGGTAAATCGTGGTAATACCACTAAAAATTGGACAGAAAAGATTTTAAGGAATACAGAGGCTGTACTTTCGCCAAATCCAGGTTTATTACATACACATTTTTGAAACTTTGAAGTTATTTCATAAATTATCTCTATACAGGTAATCGCATTGAAGATTTCTTTTATGAGAAGATCGACAAGAAGAAACCTAATCGACTAAGTAATTTGGAATATTTGGGTAATGATATGATCGAAGCAGGCAGTGAATTTGGTCCAGATATGGCTTATGGTATATTTATTAATTCGCTATTCAATGAATGAAAAGAAATTAAAAAATATGAAACTTAATATTGTCAATGTCTAAAATTCAGGTAGTGCTTTAATAAAAGTTGGACAATGTGAACAAAAGTTGGGTCAAATCGAAAGAGACTTTATCAGTATCGCCGCAAATTGTTTTGTACAGCCATTGAGGAAATTCCTTGATGGAGAAATAAAGACTACAAGTAAGGAAATGGGCATATTGGAGACTAAAAGGTATTAAAAATTACAAAAATCAGTCTGTAAAAAATTTATTAAATAAATTGTTGAAAATTTTGTTAGATTGGATTTGGATGCATGTAAGAGGAGAGTCAGGAAAGCTCGAAGCATGTTAAACCAACAAAGTGTGAGTATTAGTTTTCAATGTTTTTATTTTACACTCATTGTACATATATGCTGTATGTGTTCTGTTTCGTTCCTTGCTGCTTATCATAGGATTCTTCTGGCATTTCGCCTGAAGTATTGTTAGACCAGGTACTCGAAGATATAAAAACTTTGCTTACTATTCTATATAACTGAATACAGTTCTAGAATTGACATAAATTAAACCCTTTGTGAAATAATCAATTAAATTTTTAATTCTTTTACACTCAGGCAGAGAGGGAGTTGAAAGAGGCTCAATCCGAGTATGATCGTCAGAAAGAGATAGTGAAATTATTACTGGAAGGAGTTCTGAGCTCGCAAGCTGGACACTTGCGTTGCTTACATGAATTTGTCGAAGCTCAAGCTCGTCACTATGCTCAGTGTCATGCAACTATGCAAGAATTGCAACGTGAATTAGCCGGGTAAGTTCTAACGCATACATAATTTCATTTATTCTCAGTCTTACTTCTCTTTACGAATTTCTTGTCTGCGTCACATACAATTTATTGCAATTAAAACTCTGTTCGTGCAGCTATCCTACTCTTTGGTGATTCGAGTGAGTAATGTTCAGTGAAACTGCACTGGATGTTTTGTTGTATACAATCTGTGGAGAAGAGTGAAATTTCGAATATCAAGCTTCATATGTCACAAAATTGAATTCTGATTATTTAATTTCATTTTAAATGAAAGATCAATATTTATTTTCTTTTTGAAGCGGATAATCGAAATTACTATTCAGATAGAGAAAACGTAGTACCATTACTCATTCGTGAAGACCAACCAGCTGAATAAAAAATGAATTGTTCAAATTTTTTATTTATGCAATTCAACTAGGAATATTATTCTCCGCGTGTGTTCGGCAACGAATGGCATGTTCTGCTTAGAAATTTGCGATAGGCTGAAAATAGACAATAACTTGTATTTCTTGCGCTTAAAATTAATTCTGCTTAATGCTTCGTAGATTTTCTGATATTTTTACATCGAAAAAAATGCGTTAATAAAAATACAACTTTGTTTATTGGTAACATTAACGATCGATAATGAACTGTTTATATAGTTGTATTTTTTGTACATTTTCTTCTGATGTAAATAACATGGTGTCTGGTTTCTATTTCTGCTTGCATGGTTGGGAATACAGGACCCGACAACCGAGCCCTATGCTCCGGGTCAACAGTGAGGATGTAATCGAGCTCATGACTCCTTCGCCCACGTTGTCTCAAAACTCGCCGTTAGCCGGTTCTACATACGTAACAGCTACTTTCGACACCGACATTTCGAAAATATAATCATCTTTATCTGGATCGAAAGATATACGCTTCTTTATCACTTTAGATCTTTTACAGTCCTCTCTTACAAACTCTCTTACGCGATACATACGAATATGAAATAAGAACGATCGAAAGAAAAACGAGTAATCGCAATTAGACAACGATATGAAGAGTTGATTAACTAACAATTGTTATTCAAACTAATCGGGTCTTAACTTTTGAGATTATTTTATTAATACCTTTTAACATTGTAATTATCTAATTAATAAAAAATACACCGTTATGAAATTATTTTAATGAAATTGTTATAACGTACTAACGTAGTATTCTATATTTCTTATTCTCGTCTTTTTAGCTGTGATGGTGCATTGCTTATGTTTTTTTTTCAGGAATGTCGAAAGAGTTGCGTGAATTCACTTATAACTATAGTACTGTTGTTGAAAATCCAGCTCAAATGTGTAATTTGCATGGTTTGTGTGCTTTCGTGCTGAATACAATTTTAACACACTTGGAATTGATTTATTATGAACCAATAACATCAACATGACCTTATGTATTTAATGTCATAAAAGCATTGTTGTATAATAATTCACATTCATGATAGTGAAGTTAATACTAACAATAGTTCTAAGTGGTTCACTATAATGAGACTCTAATTAAACATACCTATATAGTGATTGACTTAAAAGAATAAGTTACAAGAAAGCTGAAAATATGATTTGTCTCCCGCCCAGCATATCTGGGGGCAGTTCCTATCATCAAGTCAACCACCCATCAAACGCTTCAGCAACAGTTGAAAATGGTGTTGACAAAGCGAGGGTTCTCTGCGATTACGAAGCGAGAGATTCTAGCGAAATGAGTATCACGCAGGACGAGGTAACGAAATTCGTTATTTGAACGAAATTAAAGGTGCGATGTCTATGAAGATAATCCTGCTGTTTCCGATTCAAGTAAAATTCTGTTGTACAAAAGTTCTCAGTTCATACCATAAGTAAGGTAAAGAATCCAATTGCTGACCTTTCAAGATTAGCAGACGATATTGTGCTGAAATGAAACATTTGAAATTAATCATGAAACGAAATTAATCATTTTATGGGTCAGTTTGATTTTTTTCAGCGATATAAATATATTATAGTATATGATATAAAAAAGTATTAGAACTAGATAATTAATTCGAATTAATCTTTCAAAAGCCTTATTTGGTCCTCAATAATGGTTGTATTGGCTGCCTAACAAAATTACATTTTACTTATATATTCTTTATTCAATTTACACATTTACGTAATATAAAATAATTCGAACCCGTCACTTTTCTCTTTGAATTTATAAATAATTAGTATGAAATACATTATTTCATATTACTAATGTATAACTTAAGTAAAAAATGAACGACAAATTTTTTTACAATTAAAAAAAATTAAAGTGGTCCGTAATTGGGTCTTTTGTCTTATATCATCTCAGAGCACTATGAAAATAAAACATCTCTTGATTTTTTTAAATTAGAAAAAAGCAGAGTCACCTTCAAGGGCATAGAGATGCAGCATGTTAAAACTATGAAATTGATAGCATGATGATGATTTTTTACGATTATGTTGTTATAATTTTATTGTTTTAATCAAGCAAGATTAAATTTTTTTAAAGACATTAATTTTATATATTCACTACTGTTGCTCTTATTTTATTCTTTTTACACCAATATATATTTCAAGTTAGAGCTTGAATCAAACTGCGAGATTATGTATGATTTGAAAAATTGTAATTATGAAGTTCTACTTCGTCTGCGTATGTTGTCTCGAATCTTCTAATTTTATTAACAAAAACATAACATTTGAAAAATTTTAATGTTGAGAAATTAAGTTAGTTTTTTTATTCTGTAGTATGCACTCAGAATGAAGTTTTGCAATTCTGTGAAATAAATAATTATTAAGCAAAACTGACACAAATGTCGATGTACGAAAATCATAATTCAAGAATCATATGTGCGCGTTATACATAATACTCATATAGATGTATATTTATATGTTACAATGCAATCAATTTTGACATGTACATTATTTTTAAGAATACAATAAATTTAATAGAGAATATATCTATGTATATGTATTTTAGTTTTTTTCTTGTGTTTCACATTTATACGTTTTGAAACATTTATAATTGGCAATAATGAATATATTTTCCGTTATTTTTACGTTTCGAAATGTCATTTATAGGATTTGCACGGCTTCTACGAATTCGTAACTTTGGTTTATTCTAACAAAAAACTAAAAATCAACTCCAATGCGTTGGGAATTTTTAGGTAATCGGCGTTATTGAAATTCCTGGTGATGAAGATTACTCAATGGGTGTGCGAGGCAATCAGCGAGGCAAAGTTCCAAAAGTTTATCTAGAAACGATTGTCAGATGCCGTTGAGCAAACGGTACTTTTAATGTCAATTTTCCCACGTTCCATTAAATTCAATATAATATAATAATTAACAAAAAAAGTTTATAAAATTAAAAGTGACGTACAGTTAATAGCTATCATGTTTAAGAAAAGTTAAAAATTACGTTCCTTGATATTTATACACGTTTTCGATAATACTATTTCAACGTATCACGATAAAAAGTTTTGACTTGACGAAAAAAAAACCGTTTAGTGTATGAATTTCACGAACATTCCAGTCGTGGTGACCAAAACTTGTTTATAATTATAACATTCGAGTAACAAACTACCTCTGTTTTCGATTAAATGTTATGCTTAAGAGAATTTGTGCGCCTGTTGTGAATGAAAAATTTAATATGACGATGCAATTATTAATGTTTGAAAAATAAATACACAAAACAATGTATATCGAATGTTATATAAAAATTCGAACTTTTCTGTCTTGTGTATATTGCGTAAATGAAAGTTTACATAAAATTCAAAAAATAATATTAATATATCTGTACTGAATTCATTTTTTCCGTAAAAAAAAAACTTTAAATAATCAGTGGATGTATGAAACTGAAACTAAAACTTAAGTTTAAAAAAAATTTAGGTTTATATTTAATTCACTGTGTAAACGAACAATTATAATCATCGCAATTTGTTGATCTTTGTTCAATTTTCGTAATTTTCATATTTCAATAGAAATCACACACCACCACAAAGAAAAGCATCGCTCATAAATTTGAAGCAGATGTGACAATATTATTAATCAGAAATTAGAAGTTCAAAAGGCTGAACTGAAAAAGAGACGAGTTATGTTTTATAAGTGAAAAAAATAAAAAAAGACATTCTATTATATAATATTAATGTTATATTCTATACCATTCTATTGATTTATTGAGAAAAAAAATGTTGCTGCAATTTTTGTTTTTCTTTTTTTTATATAAAATTAGCGAGAATGATAAATTTGAACGACACAATGCCTTAGATTACATATCCAGAATGATCAAAGTAGGCTCTGCGCGGAACAAATGAGTATCCCACAAAAGTAAGTGAATGCCTGGCGCAGTATATAAACAAGGATCGCATCGGTGATGCTGCAATACTGTTGCCAAGCAATTCACCGTAAGTCGTACGAGTGTCAGTTGCAGTGTGTAGTGGCAGCAGTAATTTGTTCCTGTTCAATTATATTTATGATTATAAGATGACATACAAGGTAAACAGATCATCGTGCTTATTAAATTTGATAATTTTGTGTAATTTGTGTGATCCAGTAACATGAATATTTTAAAATAACAATCGCAGAAGAAATAGTTAAAAATCAACGTACACGGGGATATGATTTTTAAAAAGTTGACTTCTGATAAAACTCGTTCAGTTAAAATTAAATGTGAAAGAAGTATCAAAATGAATAAGTATTAAAAAAAAGAAAACAGGATAATAGATTGATTAACAATTATAAAAAAAAATGAATTGAAAAAAGTTATCATTGTGAATTATTACGAAATTATGAAAAATTAGATTGCCATAGAACCAATCGTATGTTTAAATGCGCTACGAAATTCCTTATAAGACATAAAACCGATAGGGATAGCGCGTTTACGTTTACGCAACTGCATCGTGAGCAAATTTTTATTTACGCGACGAGACGGTGATCTCCAATTTCCCATGGAAGCTCCTCCTCCCCACCACTTTGAGAGAGTTTCTCATTCTTCTACTATTTTCCCCCTTTCTCATTCGGTGACGATCTCAGAGAGGAAATTGCGAACAACAAATTACCATTGTCTTTCGAGCGCTAATTGAATTTATTGTTACCGGTTTTTATATTTATTTTTCGCGTTTCAGATTATCGTGTTATACTTCTTGTTCGCGCTCTACCACCCCGGTTCGTCTCAACAGTGAGTTAATTTCACATAATTCGCTAATAATTCATAGAATCTATTGAATTCTTGAATTAGACTGCTCTCTTAATTAACTCGGTTTCGCGCTCAACGCAATGGTAACGGAACAAGCAGCACAATAAGCAACTCTTGGCAATTTGAATTTTAGACTATTCTTCAGTGTTCGGTGAACTCTCACGTATAGAATTCTTTATAGAAGTGCCATTCACTTTAGGAATAATTAAATTCTCACTTTAGTTTCGCACCGGCTGCTTTTGGAGCACCGCAACAAACGTCGTATCCTTGTGCACCGATACCCTCGGTACCATTAGATGATCTTGGGCCAGCGATTGCGTGTGCCTTACGTTCGGCAGTTCTGAACGCAAATGGCAACGATAATCAACGCTCACAGCCCACCAAATTTACCGATACCAATAATAATTCGTTGCATAAAGTGCAGCGCAATGATCCCTCTTCGGTTCTGTCAGATAAAGATCGTTCGGTTGAGGAGGAGGAACTCGAGACGGATTCTAAGGTAATATTTTAATTCTATCAGAATAACTATTTTGTCGATAATGCTAACTGCCGAGAGAAAAATAGATTTGTGTGTTATCTAAGAAATAAAATAAAAATTTTTAGGCAAATAAAAAAAAAATTAGAATAATTAAAAATTAATTAATAAATTATTAAAAATAATAATATACATATACTCACCTTAATTTAAGAAAAACAATACTTTAATCCTGATAGTATTTGCTATTTATTCTTTTCCGTGTGGAATTTTTTAGATCTATCCAAAGTACTCTTACAACTATGGAGTAATTGATGGATATACTGGGGATTCGAAATCGGCTTGGGAAGAAAGAGACGGCGATATTGTAAAAGGCGAATATTCGATAGTAGAAGCCGATGGCTCAATACGCACTGTCAGGTATACGGCCGACGATCACAATGGGTTCAACGCGGTTGTGACTAGAAGTGAACCACCGAAAGAGAATCATGTTCCTCAAAAGGAAAATGACGTTCAAACTTTTCCACATAAAGAGCTGTTTCAAGAAATGTTTGATCCATTGACTGTATCAAGTGATTATTAAACTATAATTGAATAAATAGTGGTATTTTTAAATAGTTTATATTTAATTTCCTAAAATTTGTAGTATAGGTGTGAATTGAGAACAGGTATATTTTTAAACAAAATAATACAAATTAAGAAAAAGAACAATATTTAATACAAAAAAAGTTATTATAATAACTATCATTTATAACTATAAGGTACAGTTATTAGTTAAGTCAATTGTATTCAGTTCTTTCTTATCCGATATCAATCTATTTTTGTTGTTGGTATTGAACTTGCATCGGATATATTGTAAGTTTCGTTACATTCACATGTCACAATGTAATTATTGAGAGAAAAAGTAGATTGCAATATGAGTTAAATAAATATTAATTTTAACGACGAAAACCCGATACAACTTAAAATTTTTATTGCGTGAATGTATTAACGAATCATGCTATATCAAATGTAATTCTCATTCAAACACATACAGGTTTATTTTTGTAATATTATACAGATTGCATATTTATTTTATTTTCAGGTAACTGAGTTAAAGATAAGACTCGAATGATAGAAGTTAAAATTATATACATAAAATATTTGAGAAAAAGATAAATTAGATAAAAACGCATTGATAACATTCATAATGAAGAATGTATTTAGAGCAATTATCATGATTTCCTGACCGAATTAAAATTTACAAATGGAAATTCACCCATTCTTGGTTACCTAGAGGATTTAAACTATGTTCAAGTTCATAGCATAAATTGTTATCTTGAAAATATGAATTTCCTAATATTTAATTGTATTTCTTTTATACAAAATTTTGAAATAAGAATAAAGAATTTCCTAGTTTAAAATTTATCTATTTCGCGACCTCTTATTATTATTCTTTTTCGCACTATTCGTTGATTTTGTTTTACTAGAATCTTTACTAGCGATATGATTGTCTTTCGCAGGTGTGGTGGAAATATGTTCCATGCTACTGCTAGACATTGGTCCATTTGTGAATTGCACTGAACCATTATCCGAATTACTCATTGTTCCGTTATTTTGGGTATATCCAGTTTGAATAGAAGTGCGATTCTTCCCACTAGCTTCTTTATTATTGCTGGGAGATATAGTATTTAAATTGCCAAAATTACAATTGTCCTCACTGCCACTATTTCCCACTTGCGACTCCGACTCGCTGTATTGTTCAACTGGAATCAGTGACCATATAGTAGATACGTTGATCACTAATACAACACGACCAAAAAAAGAGGAAAAGTATTGCGAGAAAACAACTATAGCATAGTGTAGGAAAAAATCAGCCATTACAAATTTAAAATTTATATATGAATTTGTAAATACATAAATGTGAAAGTAATAAAAATATCCACAAGGATGTTTCTGCAATTAAACTGTTCCCAAAACAATGTTTATTCTAATTTATTTAGTATATTTTGTTATTAATGAGTTAGCGAATAAACAAAAATTATTGGTAACATTTTAAATGCTAAATAATATCAAAGGACAAGAAGAAAGTATAACTACAATTTGTTAATAAAGAATCATTTATATACTATGAAAGAATATAAAAATATAGGTTTGCAATACTACTATAGAAAGATGAAACAACCAAATTTTATCATTTAACATATTATAAGATATTCAGTGAATGTATAAAATTTTTTTGAAGGACAGAAATATTCCTGTTATAAAAATGAGATCAATCTTTGGTAGTTTCATTAGGTAACAATTAAAAAGAAAAATTACATTAAAAGCTAAAAAGAAGATTCTATTCGTAATAGACAAATACAGTAGAAATAAATATCTCAGCTAAATATCTACATATTCAAATACTATTTATGAATAACATCAAATCTATTAAAGAAAATTAATATAAAATCCAAAAGAGCAAAATAAAACCTAATAAATTAACACTAGAACCACCAAAAATTTTCCTTAAACATCATATTTATATTGAAAATGTCAAATTAATTAGTAGTTCTAATGTTAAACAAACTATCAATATCCATTAACGTCCTTACTTTTTTCCTGTGAATTTTCAACTAGACCACTGACAGCCTATAATGAAATTAATGTTTTCTTCATGAAAAATTTAAATGAATATAAAATATTAGAGAGTCAAATGCAACTACTTACAGCCATAGATGTGATTGATGATTTAGAAAATAATCTTTCTGCTTCTTTGAACTTCCTATTACGTTTGTCAGCTTTACTATTTGTAGTTTTATTACTGGCCAAATATCTATCCCAGCCACGTATTATATTACCATAAAGTTGGGTATCTTCTAAGTAACTCCCTTCGAAAGCATAAATTTGTCTTTCTAAATTTGCCAATGTATCCTACAAAACATTAAACAAAGGTATTATTTGTCATTTAATTTAAGATTGTGAAATTATTATTACATCTACTTAACAACTTGCGCTGCAAAAAATTTCACAATTGCGCATACCACACCTGTCATTTTTCTTTCTGCGACAATTCAGTAACAGAAACGTCTTGACTGGTGTGGCTTGTCTTTTCACAGCAAGTGGTTAAATACATTGTGACAATAAGCTCAAATCAAAATATTAAATTGAGAGTTTTCCATTTATTGATATTGCGTTACACAGTATGATGCTAAAAAGTTTTTGTTTAATTGTGTAACAGATTGCACATGAACTGTGTATTGCAGTGTTTTATAGTATTTAAATAGAGAGATTCAAATACATACAACATAATCTCTAATATATAACTTCTCGTTAGTTGTTAAATTTTGTAGGTTAGAAGAATTTATTTTGTATCTTATCCATACCTCACTTTCAATTATTTCACTCTAATATTAACACTAAAATAATTAAACTTAACAAAAATATACGAGAAACTTCGATAAATGCTTACAGCAATTTCAGCTTTACGTTTTACGAGTTCTGCTAACTCCGTTCTCAAATCTGTTGAGCTTTTAGTAGACATTTTTGTTTAAAGTACGTTGATAAACAAAATAACTGTGTTGATTGTTTGCACTTTATCACACTGTAAACAGCACAGAATAATCTATTGTTGATACTCGCTTATCAGATCAGGCACGAGCTCGAGTAACCTACAGAAAAAAAAAACTAAACAATACACTCGGTGCAGTAAAGTGCAGTAAGGACTTAAGGAGTAAAGAGGTGCAGCCGTGCAGCGTAGCGTTTAGAATGAAGTAGGAATAAACGCCTCGCCTCGTGTGGCGCTGATGTCGAAATGCGTATACCAATACACAGTAGTTCTTGCACTCGCCGCACTCTGAAGGGACCTCTAGAGATCCCGCTGCTTCAAACTATTTTGACCGCCAGTGTAAATCACTAAATAATTAGGGATATTTTTATCAATTTCAAAAATTACTAGGACTAATTGACAGGTTCGTAATCTGTCCGTAAGATGATGCTATAATCTGTGAAGTCGGTAATATCATCCTCGTTTTTACCAATTTATCGCGAAGACAAAAATTTTGGTTAAATGAAATAAAACCATAAATATCGGAACATAACTTAGAAAGAACAGAAAAAAATAACTAAGAGGCCAAGAAGAAGTAAATTTAATTGAAATATCAAATTAATTTAGTGTAATAATAATCATGTACATTCGGAAAGTTATTACTGATATTTACTTTCGTAACCCTTTTAGGTTGTATTCTGTTTTGATCTATTATTCACAAAAGAAATTATAATATATTCATTCTATTTTTTTTTTAGAACTTATGCGAGTATACCTCCTAGTTATGTCACACCGATATTCAAACCTACCGAACAAGAACAAATCATTAATACCAAAGAGGGCGATCGTCTGAAGCATGTACCAATTAGACCAACTTTGACTAATCAAACGAGTAGCGAATTTCATAATGATGTAGTGAAGTATGCTTATTTTAACAACCATAGCGATAGCAATAATTATTTTCGATTCTCATGTTAAAAAAAGCATGCTGCTTTGATTTTTTAGTTTATTTACTAATTATCTTATGCGAGATGGAAGGAAAAATTTTGCTCAATTTCTTGTGGCTAAAGCATTTGAAAACGTTAAGAGAATACAGGTAGAACGATACAACAAAGCTCCAGAAAATGAAAAGCATAAAATCGAATTGGATCCAAAAGTAGTATTACAAAAGGCTATTGCCAATAGTACACCTGCATTACATTTGACTAAAATACGAAGAGGTGGTATTAATTATCAGGTATAAGCACCATTTTTTTAGTTTTGCAATAAAGAGAAGTCCATTATTTCAATATTAAAAATTAAATTTTCTTAATGAGGTGCCTACTCCAATAAGCACCAGAAGAGCAAGATTTGTCGCTATGAATTGGCTAATCGAGGCAGGCAGGGTAAAGTCAAAGGATACACGCTATTATGCGCAATTAGCTAAAGAATTAGTAGATGCTTCAAACAATGAGGTAATCACATTAAATATTATTTACTTTCACATTATAATACTTTCGATTCTTTTAGGGACAAGTCGTTAAGAAAAAACAGGAATTACATAAACAGTGTGTAGCAAATCGTGCATATGCGCATTTCAGATGGGTGAAATAAAAAAACGGGACTTGAATTAAATACATTTATTTTCTGTAAATCACGGGTTATCCGAACCAAAAACGTTCCTAAATGAATCTTTATTTAATACTTCTCCGAATTTGTATAATTTCAAGTTCTTTGAACTTCCATCAATTTTGATCTTTCTAAAAAGTGGATCGGTCACAGAAGGTTTTAAATCGCTAAGATGCGTAATGTTTCCTACTTTGCTATCGATATCCACTCTATTCCCCCAGTAATCCATATACGATAATTTAACGCTATCGGCGTCTTTTGTGTATATATAAACTATAGTATTGTTGCATAACAATCCATTAAAATGTAGCCATGCAGTCATCAAAGTTACTGAAAGAATAGTAGAATATATAATTTTTCAAATATACAATTCACTTTTAGAAAAATGAATGTACAATATACCAGTCGACATTATGCTAAAACTGTCCTCCACCTGCATATACCCAAGAGATTCGCAAATCAGAAGACTCGGATTTACAACCATAGTAGCAAATGTGCTTAATGCTTTTATTCTATTAAATAATCTCATAAGTCGAGAGAAAGGTAGTAAAAAGATTGCATTGTAACCAGGAAACTTTTTCGACACAAAAGCTCCAGTTTGTTCTGGTTTTTGTTTATTTACATTGATTGTATGACTTAAACACCGTAAATTAGATTTATAATTTTTTAGCGTCTGTACGATAATTTTTCTGTGCAACGGATACATTTGATGAAACATTTCGCGATATTCAACAGTCCTAGTTCAACCACACTTTTAATAGAATACGATTTTATGATATGTTTGAATTGTCAAAGAAAAACAGCATCAAATTCACTTGTGATAACAATCAAATAAGATAGGTTAGGAATAGGTAAGTAATCACGTTGGGTTAGGATAGACATATCAGCTGATTTAGATTCGCGGGAGAGTGTGAGCCAGTCTATTTATTACCCAATTATATTTTAAAATACCATAATACGTAATTTATCAAATGTAACAATTACATCCTTCGATTACCAATCATTGTAAAATGAACATTTTCAATACCGTTTCTACTCTACTTTCTCATCTCGTTCTATCACCTATTTACACATATAGAGGGAATTAGTTTGAAAACAATCCGACAAGCACACATCCAAATAAATTTTAATTTATTGACATAGCTGTTACAATATCACATATCTCAGCATCTCGTTTCAAGCTGTTGTTTCCATACAAAAGTAACATAAATTATGAAGAGATGGTGAAAACATCGACTTAGGAAACTAGTCACTATCGAAATTTGCGCTAATTACGTTTTAAAACTGTGAAAAAAAGGTCGAACTATCAATTCGACGATAAAATTATTCTGTTAGAACGTTAAAAAATAGCGAAGATATAATGATTTTCTCAAACAGAAAAATCGGTTCGTTTATCTTTTAAAGAGAGCTATCGTATCGGTGAGTGTGGGGAGGAGCAGGGGGGGGTGGCAGCGTCAGGTACTCTTAGGAGGACTTGGGTGTGGTGCCGACGGCGGTGCCCTCGGCTAGCTCGACTGGCGGCGGAAGTGTCGGGATTTCCGGGTACTCGAGGGTCGCGCCGTCCTCGCACTCGAAGATCGGGCAGCAGTCTGGGAAGCTGGCGGTCTTGTTGGTCTTGTCGGAGAGCTTGCACTTGGGGTTGGCCTTGGGCAGCGGTCCGCAATCCTCGACCAGCTCGAAGAGACGTCCGGAGTTGTCGTCAGCTGGCACGCAAGTCGAGCGTCCGCAGAACGGCGACAGTTCCCACGTCTTCGTCGGCTCGATCGTCGCGCACTTTGTCGAGGCGAAGCACATACCCGGGAAGTCTGAAAACAGAACAAGAAAAAATATTTTCAATGACGTGTGAAAATTAACAGAAGAAGAATAGTTGATAATTTTATTTTTATTGTTTATTTAACGTTACGTTTAATGTCTGAGGTCACCGCAATATGCAAACAATGTTATATTATACTGGATTGTAGTTGGTTTTTAAGAAAATTAATTACTATAATCGGTAAGTATTTATCAGTTAACGTAATAATGGAGAATAAAAAAAATATATATAGGATGTTTGAATTTTTAATATCAGAATAACCAGAATTATTGATATAAAAATATGTACGAAATGAAATGTTTGTCATTTTAATTTGGCGAATTAATAAATCTCGTACATTTTCTCAAAGAGGACAACTCTATTCGCTCCGTATCGTCCCGATGTTTCTCTCTTGAGAATGGTTACGGTTGCAAAAGGCGAGATTCCAGAAGCGACAACGCCAGAAGCGAGAACGCCTTCGTCCGAGTTGCAAGATCGGCGGAGCGGGACATGTCGCGCGATCAGCGCGTAACGGGTTGCCAACCCACGCGGCGACTTCCATTGTCCCCCAGCTGGGACTCGGAAATTCGCCTCTAGGAGAACCTCGGCCAGTCCCGAGACTCACTTTCACTGTCACGCGGTCTCGTCTTTTGCGCAATTTGCATTTCGCGTCATGCATGCTCCGTCGATCGCGCGACGTCCAGATTTTTTAAATCGGGGTCGCGGCCGGGACTTCCTCTCCACGATTCGAAAGCCCAAACCGTACGAGTTGCGAAACCGGGATCTTCGTTTTTCGCGTGGGAAGTTTATATCGCGACACGAAAGAGATTAAAAAAATGAGGAACGTTGATTGAATTAACAATTGTACACCTCGAATAATCGATATAAAAGTTTCGACACTGAGATTCTTGTTGTTATTGTTGTCGATTTTTGCATAGGTATCTATTTTTATCGAAGAATGGAGGAGCGGGGGAAAAATTCATGGTCGGGAAAACGGCATAATCAGGTCGTTTTTTCTCCTCCTCTCGACTACTCGGATCTTATGCAGATATCGCGATGCGTGTTTTTTTTTCATTTAGCGCGGGAAGTTACGAGTTCGCGTCATTGTTATTTCGCTATCGGCATGCTAATGCAGAGCTGGGCGTGTTCGGCGCGTTACGGACGTCTTTTCTCGCATCGTCGGGACGCGCACCGGCGACGAGAATTGAAAATCGGTGGAAAAATCGATCGAACCGGTGGGACACTCGGCAGGTAGTGCCTTCGCGTTTGCGTCTCGTACGGGCGTTTCGATTTCACTTTCGACTTCGGCCGGTTCGCTTTCATCCCGGTTCGGCCCGTTTTGCCATCTTGAACTCGTTTTCGATTCGCGCGTTTAACGGGCCATGACGATGCGGGGCACACGCGGAGAAGGGAATTCGATCGACCGAATGATCGTTTAAAATAAATTAAAGTCTCACGATCCATATCGTAGAACGAGAAACAATAATAACGCAATAAATTTGAAGATTAAGGAAATGAGATATTATTTCACTTTTTTTTCTGAGAAAATATTCCTCTGACGATATCCGTGTGAATATTTAATCGATTCGATAATTCGATCTCTCCGTGTGAATATTATATCGGTCTTTTTTGTCGATCTTGATAAAAACCTCGAGTCGATGATTCACGGTTTGCAAAGCCGAACCAGAACTGGACTTTTTCCAGTCGACTCGTCCAGGTTGGAACAAAAACTGTTTTTCACTCGATACTCAACCTCGATCGTGGATTTCATCCTCGAAGAAATTCGATGCTCTACCGAGGTAGAATTCATTCTTTTCATTTGATATTATTATTATTGTTATTTTTATTTAATAATTATGTAATTTTTTATAACATTTAAAAAACTATATTGAGGATCTATATTGTTTCTCATAATTTAAATATATTTTGTTTGTAAATGAATATTAACCCATTTGCATCATTGCGCGGAATATTCCGCGATTTTCCATTGTTAACTACTGTCGCTGATGTTTCGAAGTGAAAACTTAAGTAGGGCGATGATGCAAATGGGTTAAGTAGCTACGACAAAAAAATTTGATCTCGTATTTATTTAGTTTTTAGAATTTGAGGATAAATCGCAGGAGATAAATCGTGCAACCGGAAACACGATGCCTCCGAAGGACGAGCTTCCTCAACTAGGCCAGGGCGATACATCGAAGCGTGCGACCCTTTCGCGCCCCGCCCGAGACGGCCTGCCCGTAAAGTCCCGGTTCTCCTTGCTCCTTATCTATCGGCATCGTTATGCGTCAACCGAGCGGAATCCGTCGAAGGATAAACCACCGTAAATGGCGATTATTCATCGACGTCAAGTTCACTCGTTCTTGTTTTAGCGTGAGCGCGAAGTTGAGGGAGAGAGAGAGAGAGAGAGAGAGAGAAGAAAAACCTCGCGCCACTTGAAAATTACGCAACCGGCGCGACATTGCGGACGCTAATGGTGCGAAAAATCCCTCCCTAAATTTTTCTTCTTTTTTTTTACTCGCAGTCGTCCGAAACGCTTGAGAACCTTTCAAGGTGTCTCTTTTTTCTTCGTACCGTCCGATTTGTGCCGCGACGAAGACAATTTTTTTCTGATCTCTAAACGGAGCGAGGGATTTGGCGAATTGTCATCTCGCTACAGTGAATTTTGAAATCGCAGTTATTAGAGCGACAATGAATGAACTGTTACGTAACGAAGACGTGGTTTTTAAATGTTCGAAAATTTTGCAATGGCTTGTTTTTACGAGCGGATGTACAGCGAAAACGAAAGAGCCCGATTAGCATGGCTCGATAACTGGCTGGGCTCGGTTTATGGTCAGGAGCCTCTCTCGACTTTCTAGGAAGAACAAGGAACATCGTTTCCTACTTTTCTCGCGTCTTTCGTTCAACGAATATTCGCGCTCCGATTTAACCTAATGAATTCGCGTGAAAACGAGGAAACGCGCTTTTCACTGGCACGAGTTGTTTTCTAATTCCCGAAGGTATCGATTTCGTTCGCGGTCGACATCGAGTGAAATCTATTTACTCCCGAGAGAAACAGGGACGCCCACTCTGTCGATTGTTCGCGTCGAATGGGCGCGCCGCTTCATTTTTCTTTCGTTTGGAAAGAGATACGAGAAATTGATTTTTAAAATTGTTATCTAGAGCAAATCTTTGAGAAACTCACAGAGATAACAAAAATTCATTTTATTTGCGGAAACTACGACGGCGCTCTTTTAGTAAATGATAAAACTAAAGTGACTCGTTTTCTGAATCTCGAAAATCCAAAAATGGTAATTGAAATGTAACTCGAATAGACAAATCGAAATGATTCAACCTTCTCATCGCGAAATATGTACGATTTTGTTATATCATCGCTAGATGACATATATCGATACTGTCAATTCGGCTGGTCCCATTGCGAATCTGCTATCGAATGAAAATTTGAGGTTAAAAAGAAAAAAAAGAAAAAAACGAGACTCACCGCGAAGAACATCAGCGGGTATGAGCCTCCTGTAAGTCTTGGGACGCTCGGCGTCCTTCTTCTCATCGGCGGCGAGGGCAGCGCCTACGAGGGCGACGAGCACAAGCAGCGTAAGCTTCATCATTGTCCGGTCCGTTGAAAGAACGACAAAGAAGGCTACTCTCGTTATCGATACCCGATCCGGTGGGTGAATCCGTGCGCTCTGATCGCAACTAGCCGGATTCGATCCCGGAGCCGGTATTTTATAGGTGGGGTCCCCGTTGGCGAGGTGGCCCCTTCCGTTCCTCGCGAGCCCCCCCCCCCCCCCCCCCACGTTCATTTTTACGCGTACACACGAATCTCCTCGCGCAACGCTCGCTCCGATCGGATGAGCACGAGGCGCGTATTCTCCCTTTCCCCATTTCGATTCGTCGCGCGGTCGGCCCTCGACCTCGTATTCCGCTCGCTCTTGCGATATTCCTCGTTCCGAGAACACTCGGCGAGCGAGAAAAAAAGCCTCCCGGTGTCGGAGAAACACGCCTCGGATTTTTCCATTCAGAAGTTTCGGTAGTACGAGAGCATTTTTTTTTCTTCGGTTCTTACTCGTTACGGCCGATTAGGTAACGATGGGGGCATTGTGTCGGTTTTGGGCATCCTCGGAACGCGGCTGACACCCTTGAGGATGTTTACACTCGCCATTAGTCTCGTTCGTTGAAATTCCGCCGAGGATTTCAATATTATGTAATTTGTCTCCTCGGTCTCGTTGCTTTTGAATTTTTCCATAAAAATGGAGTTACTTCACGGAGTTCTCGGACGTTTTGGAATTTGAAAAACGGTACTTGCATAATATATGTAGCACACCTTAAGTGAGTATAGGAATACTAACTAAGAATAATAAAAAATAAATAAGAAGAAATTTCAATACACTCCCCTTTTGTTACAAATTTTCTCGTTTCTCCCATCTCGAGCTAGTTAACGAGGCGTTAAACGTACGGATTCATAAACCAATTACCTACGTCGATTACACGTAACACGGGATATTTTTTTTTTCGCGTAAAATATACACTGGGAAATCTGTGTCGCGCACGCGAGCGAACGCACGAGACTTGCGTCGTCATTTTAGCTCGACAAGCGAGAGCGAAAGAAAAAAAGAAAGAGACAAACTCGCGCACACCTTGTGAGAGGTGCAGCGACCAACGAAAGTCCCGCAATCGATCGTTATCGGCCTTCGCGATTAAGTTGCCGAAATCGAGCGCGAGAACATTCGAGAATCGCGATCCGGATGGAGCTGTTCGAGTTGTAGAATTGGTACTCGACGAACGAACACTCGATAAAAGGTGGAATTTTGAAAAACGGTATTTCAACGAGTCGATTAATTTTTTACAAATTTTTCTATTTGCATTTGTAATTTTTATTCGAATTTCACATAGAGAAAGACATTCCGTCTTCTGAATTCTAACGCTCGAATTGTCGTCTTTCCAAAAATTTCAAAATAGCGAGAGAACCGAAATACAATGTGAATGACGAAATAACTTGAAAATTATGAGTCTTACTACGTGACAATAGAGAGAATCTATGTTGGTAATCCCAAGTTTACTCTCTAAAGAATAATATGAAGAATAGTATATATTAGATATACTCGGCGTATACATAAAGCTTCGTAGTTGAATCTCGACGAAACGGGATAGGTGGATTGACAAAACAAGATTATGCTACAATTCGCTTTAATTTCTCATTACAATGATTTAGTAGAAGAAGAGTTGGATTTTTATTTGTTTTTCTGCTGTTTAAATCTTTCCAATCGCTCAAGCTATCTCGAGTCCTCAATTCGTCGACGTGGCACGTAGCTGAGAAAAATATCTTCTCGGGTAATCTTCAAAGTAAAATCTGTCCAGTCGCGTTTCTGTATATCAGGTGTCTTTGGGGGGAGATTTCTGTATCTTTATAGAGGGGTTGGTTAGAAGCTAACGTGTTCCTCACGGGGTTGTGATGAAAAGAGTTTAGCGGCGAGAAGAGCTAGCGGAGGCGGATGCGCTGGCGCTGGCGTCAGCGCTGGAACCACCGTAGCCCCAGCCGCCGGAGGAGGCACCGGCGGATGCGGAGGCGGCAGCCTTGACGCTGACGCTGGCACCGTCGCGAGCACCAGCGGAGATGGAGCCGGCGTGGGCGGCACCGCTGGCGGCGGCATTGGCGGCGGCTCCGTTACCGGAGGCGCGAGCGTCAGCCTGGGCGGCGGCGGAGACGTCGGTCACGAGTCCTACGGAGGAGGCGGCGGCGGAGGCGGCAGCGTTAGCGTCGGCGTTGGCCTGAGCGGAGGCGGCGGCACGAGCAGCGGCGGCGGCCTTGACACGGGCGGCGTTAGCGCGGGCGGCGGCGGCACCGGCGGCGGCTTCCGCTTCGGCGGCCTTCTTCACCTTGTTGTAGGCGCGCTGGGCGGCGCTGAGGGCAGCGGAGGCGCGAACCTCGGCGAGCTGAGCGGCGGCGGCGGCGGCGGCGTTGGCGCGGTTGGCGCTTCCAGCATCCTCGTTGTTGCGGTTGGCCGCGGCGGTGGCACTGCCGGCGGCACGGGCGGCGTTGGCTCCGGCTTGACGGGAAGCCTCGGCGGTAGCGCTGGCTTCGGCGGCGGCGGCGGAGGCGGCGGCGGAGGCCTCGAGGGCACGGGCGGCGCGTTTAGCGGCGTCGCGCTGGGCGTTGGCGGCGGCCGCAGCGGCGGCGGAGGCTCCAGCGGAGGCGGCACTGGCGGCGGCGGCGGCTCTCGCCGATCCGCTGGCCTGGTTGGCGGCGGCAGATGCGGCGGCAGCGGCGGCCTGTCCGGCTTCGCTCTCGGCGAGAGCACCTACGGCGTCGGCGGCGTTGTAGGCAGCACCGTAGCCGGTGTCGGCGTTCGCGTAAGCCTCGGAGCTAGCCAAAGCGGTAGCCGTGGCGGAGGCAGCAGCGCCCGCGGAGGCCGATGCGTCTCCCTTGCCGCCGGCCCAGTCACCTCCCCATCCGTAACCGTTGCCACTCGCCGAGGCGGAAGCCGAAGCGGAAGCGGAAGCCTCTCCTCCACCGATAGATCCGCTAGCGGAGGCCAAGCCCAGGCCCAGGAGCGAGATAACGAGAATCGCTGGAATCTTCATCTTGGACGGATCTTCGCAGATTGATGCTCGCCGATCGGGGAATCTCGATTTTATAGCGGCCCTGCCAATTGTAATAACACGAGATTATTACTGGGATATCGGGCAACACCGAATATCCCCTCCAGGACGCTCACCGCGGCTTGACGCGTTTTCGTACCGATGCGTTGCGTTTTCTCTAAAATATTGTTACAACGTTTGCGCCGGCTTTGTTTTACATCAACCGTCGGCTCTTGTTGCTTTAGGTGCGCGCCGGGCGGATCTCGATCGGTCGACTCGGTATTCCATATTCTCTGACTTTCCGCAATCGCGGTAATTGTCGTACCTCTTCGCTTTGATTCTATCGAATTTCTACAAAATTTTGGGAAGACGATCGTTTGAAAATAACAACGAGGTTAATTTTTTAAGTCAAATTGTCTTTTCAGATTCATTTCAATCAGTTACAATTAACGGTACATATTCATCTTGGTTTTTACTTAATTATACGTACATATACGATAGATCGTATGATCGGAAGTATTGAAATCTTTCTTTGGGAATTATATTGACCGTAAAAAACTAACATTTAAAAAGTTTAAATGCGAGCGCTAGAACTAATCAAGTTGAAACTTCGACTCAGTCAGATAACGTCAAACTTAAATTTATAGTTACTCAAGTTGAGTTTTAACCAACTTAGTACCGAGTACCGAAGTAATCGTAACGATCGAGATATATAGTTATCGTCATCTATCATAACAATTTTCGATATTCTATACATCACCTATATACATATAGTGTAGTTAGCTTTCAAATGAACATGTTCAAATTCAGTTAGATCGTTATAAAATACCGAACGCCAAAGGAGGTCTGGAAGCACCTGCGCAATCGTATCGTCATCTTTGTTTCTCTTGATTGTTTATTGTCGCAAGACAGATTTTCCACAACATCGCGTCATACAAAATGACATTCTCGATAATCATTTCAACCGGAAGATTGTACAAATCGAGTACTCTTTCGGATTCGATGAAACGAACGAACAATGTTCTATACGTGAGATTCGCGACTAGACAATAATAACTGTAACGCGATAAATTTAATATTAAAAATTATTATAATGTTTCTCAACATTTACCCATATTAAATTTATACTCGCAAAGTTATTTTTTTTTTTTTCGTCATCTTCCGAAAGTAACAAATATCTCCTCGGTACAATGTATATCGATAAGTTTCTCTTCCGACAAAGCAGGAATCGCATTGATTCCGTTTGTCTTTGACAAACAGCCCACGTCGGGAGTCATTGAAAGAAAAATAAACAGGTACGATTTGATTGAGAAGCAAACCAGGAACAAATTCGAACGACAGGTCCGATTCAGTCGTTCGTGCGAATTGTCACAGGTGCGCAATTGTGTTTATCTCGGAAATAAATCTGACTTGCTCGCCAAACATAAACTTTAAACGATCGTTAACGAGCCGTTGTGTTCGGATGCATCGAGCGAATCGGAGTACAGTTATCGTTATTGATTCCTGGGGAACGTAGAGTCGATCGCACGTTGAGCTTCGGTTTGTAAAAATATCCACTCTCGAAGCAGCGCTACGCGAAAACAACTTCTTCACAGCAAAAACAACAAATGTTTGAAATTTCAGAATCAGAGGAATTCATTGCTCTAGAATGATTCGAAAATGTTGACAAACGAATGTTGAGCGGATAGGGTGTTGCTTTCGAATAATAATAATCGAGAAAAAGAGAGAAGGTTGCGAGTGAGAAGAAGAGGATCGTTTATTCGATGAATTAAACTTTATTGTTACATTATTCGGTTGAATTAGCAGATTTTTTTGACGATTTTCAATTAAAAACAAGTGTATTCTTTTCGACGTAATAATCCGCCAGCAGTGCGATCAGAGAGAAATCTCGTAACCCGCTACGATCGGTCGTATAAGAAAAACGTTGAGAGGTGTTTCTATCATTTTGGCAAAATAAAGCGTGACATCGCTCTCGCTCGATTTAGGATGTAAGGGCTTCCTCGTTAGTATCCACTGGAGGAGGAGGCGGAGGCGCTAGCGGAGGCGGAGGCGGAGGCTCCGCTGCCGGAGCTACCACCGTAGCCGTGACCGTCGAGGTCATTGCCCCACCAGGTGTAACGGATGGCTTGTCCAGCGGAGGCGTTGGCGGAGGCGGAGGCGGAGGCCTGAGCGGAGTTGGCGGCGGCGGCGGTGTTGCCGTTCGAGCGACGACCAGCGCGGGCAGAGGCTGCGGCTTCGGCGGAGGCGGCTCCGGCGCGGGCGGCGGCGCCGGCACGAGCGGCGGCGTTGTTGCCGGCTACGTCGGCGTTAGCGTCGGCCTGAGCGGCGGCGGCGGACTGGGCGTTCTGGGCGTTGGCGGCGGCGTTGGCGGCGTTAGCGGTAGCAACGGCGGCGTTGTTCGAAGCACCGCGAGCGTTGCCGTTGGCGGCAGCGGCGCCGGCGGCGGCGGCGGAGGCACGGGCACCAGCGGCGCCGGCGTCGACACCGGCGGCCTTGGCAACAGCGGCGGCGGCGCCGGAGGCGCGGGCCGAGCGGTCGGCCACAGAGGCGACGTTGGCGGCGCGTTCCTGGGCGGCGGCGGCGGCCTCAGCGGCGGCAAGGGCGCGGTTGTTGGCCTCGACGGTGCGAGCGGAGGCGGTCTCGGCGTCGCGGCTGGCGCGCTCCGCGGCGGAGGCGGCGGCTACGGCGGTGTTGGCGCTAGCGAGGGCACGGGCCTCGGCCTTGGCGAGTGCGTTGAGGGCTTCGCTGGCGTCCTTGGCGGCGGCGGCAGCGGCGGCGGCGGCGGAAGCGGCGGCCTTGGCGGAGGCCGCGGCGGCGGCGGCGGCGTTTCCGGCGGCACCAGCGCTACCCTTGGCGGACGCTTCGGCGCTGGCAGCGGCCGCACCGGCGGACGCTCCCTTCACTCTAATGTCGGCGGCGTCGTTACCGTTGATACCGGAGATCGCGCTTACGGCAATGGTGCTGGCGCTGACGCCACCGTCACCGAGCCCCCAGTCCGCGCTCGAGCCTCCCCATCCCAATCCGGAACCGGCGCTGGCGCTAGCGTCGGCGGATGCGGACGCTACGGCGCGTCCTCCGTTCACCACCAGATTTGCCGAGGCAAAGCCCCAGAGAAGAAGGGATGTCACGAATATCGCTGGGATCTTCATCTTCGACGGTACTTCGCGGATTGATGCGGCACACTTCCCGTACCGCCGGTTTTATACCTTACAGATCATCGCAATTGTAATAACACCGATTCCGCGTGTGACGTATCGATGCGCTCGCATCGCTACCGGCATCGTGCAAATGTTGATTCAAAAATCTACCGAGCCTCCCCTCCGCTCCTCGCCCTCTTCTCTCAATCGGTGTTGTTTGTCGAAACAACGCACGAGAAAACGTTAGTTTTACCGCGGCCGTTTCTGTCACCTGTAATCACTCTCCCAGCCGCCTGACGATACAGCGCGGCTATCCCTCGAACCTTTGATAACGCTCTCTCGTGTGTTTCCTCTTAGCTCTCGCTATTTCCACCAGAGAATTTTACAGGAGCTCATATCATTTTTGTATAATTATACTTTTCACTAGCATCGAGTTAACAGATTCGCAAAGAAATAAAAGAGAAGAGGTTCTACAGATTTAAAATTTCTCTTTACTTTCGATATTTGTTTCTATTACAAGACACAAAATATAATTATTGCTCTTGTAAATTCAATTTTTAGGAACAAGTCTACTTCGTGTCTATTTCAACACTATGTCTCATTGAAGATAACGGGCGGTTATTCGATTTGTTCGAATTTGGCATTTTGAATAGTCAGTTTCGCAGAGCTTCTTAAACGGGAGTAGGTGAGAGTAGGTGGATACTTGTTGTTTATACGAATTTTCTATTCTATAGTTTTCATGCTACAACTTTTTTATTTGTGCATAAAAATTTTACAATTTTTTATTGTAAATAAAAGTCGAAAATGACAATGAGCTGTAAACTAAACTTTCAAGTCAGAAGTAGTCTAGGTTCCAATCTTCCTATAAAACTACTGCAGTCAACTAAAAACGGTAGTACAAGATGCGAATTATCGGTAAACTATAATCTCGGTAAAAAAAAAACAATCATTATACATATATATACAACCACACGGAATTTCATTCCCGATAGGGATCGATACAAAAATACCGCTCGAAATATCTCGAAGACATCGTTACGACATTCGTGCTCCATTGGTACCGTAAACAAAGCTGCATGCCGGTGTAGCGTGTGAGTAATTAGCCCCAAGTTAAACAAGAAGCGTACGTACGACGGTCAATGAAGCGATCGAGCAAACTCGATATCTCAATTATTCTTCCGCTTTGATTTCTGTGCAAATACAAAGCGCGTCGCTGTCTCTCACGACTCCCAAAACAAACTCATTCGTCAATGGATTCGTTGCAACGTCTCTGTCCTGTTTTCGTATCATAATTTTCTCATTCACGAAACAAGTGTAAATACATAAAAAAAATCCAAATCGAAAATCGGATCGACGAGGAAGGATACGGTAATAATTGTTCAGTTGTATTTATGCAAAGTTTATTCAATAACAATAGACGTGTCGTTGTTTCGATTCGAGTTTTATCAACGATCGAGTAAAATATCTCGTGTGAGATACTCGGTCTGGAATGAACAATAAAAATTAAGAGAAAAAATTTCAAGTATTGTAGGTATCGGTGGAAAAAAGAGAAGGCAGAGTTTCAGAAATATCTCTCATTCCTTACATTCTCGTTCGACAGAGAAAAAGTCGAGGTATGGTTGTATGTAGAATAAAAACATATAATCACAACAAAGATAAATTATTGTAAGCTGCAATTTATTTTCATTTGATACAATTCATTGACGAAATCGGTGATTTTTTCATCCTTTTTTTGGGTAAGATTAAGATTTTCTCTCATTCCTGCGAGCGTGTTCTTCCCGATTTTAATCTAGCGATACTTTCGTAACAATTTAATGGATCAACGGATCCGCGATCGCGAGCTTAGGACTCATCGATGTCGGAGTGCAAAATCATCGAAACAATGGTGCCGAGGTAGCGAGAGTGGAGGGTAGAAGAAAAAGTCGTGAGGTCGCGGATGCGTTGGGCGTAATTGGCCCGGTTTCGGCCAATCGGCGCTCAGTTCCAGCGGTTGCCGGAGGAGGCGGAGGCTGAAGCGGAGGCGGAGGCGGAAGCGGATGCACCACCGCCGTATCCACCGTTACCGCCTTTATTGCCGATGACGTTGACGCGAGCGTTAGCGTCGGCGAGGGAGGCGGCGGCGGCGTCGGCGGCAGCGCGTCCACCGACGGCTCTGGTTTCGGCCTGAGCGGAGGCAGCGGCGAGGGCGGCGGCGGCCCTACCGCCGATCTGGGAGGTGGCGACGGCCTGAGCGGTGGCACCGGCCTGGAGAGCGTTGGCCTTGGAGTTCTGTGCGCGGCTGTTGCCGGCTATGGAGAGGGCGCGGTTAGCGGCGGCGGCGGCATCGGCCTCGGCGACGGCGGCGACCTGGGCGAGGTGGACGGCCCTCCTGCCGGCGGCGTCGGCTTTGCTGGCCGCTGCGGAGGCTTGAGCGTTGGCGGCGTTCGCCTCGGCGGCCAGACGGTTAGCGGTGTCGGCGCTGGAGGCGGAACGGGCCTGTGCGGCGGCGGCGGCTTCGGCGGCGGCGGCGGCGGCGGCGGTGGCTTCGACGGCGGCATCGGCGTTAGCGAGAGCCTCGTTTACGGCTTCGGCGGCCTCACGGGCCAAGTCCTCGGCGTTGATCGCGGCGTTGGAGGCCCCAGCGGCGGCGATGGCGGCGACCTCGAGGAGGTGGAGGGCGTTGGAGGTGCGTCCGTCGGCGGAGGCCTGAGCGGAGGCGGCGGCGGAGGCCTGGGCGGCTCCGGCGGCGGCGGCACCGCCGCTAGCCGCGCCAGCGTCCAAGTCTGCGCCGAGGGCGGAGTCGGTGTCGGCGGAAGCGGACGCTCCGGCAGTCGCGCCGGCGTCGTTACCGACGATACTACCGGCGATGTTCGCCACTGGAGCCCCGCGGACGACTACCGCGCCGGCTGATGCTCCCGCGTCGGCGGAGGCGCCGCCCCAGTTGCCGATCCAGCCACCTCCGTTCGAGGAGGCGCTGGCGGAAGCGGACGCATCAGCGACGGCAGAGCCACCTCGTGGATTCGCCGAGGCGAAACCCCAGAGGAGAAGAGACGTTACGAATATCGCTGGGATCTTCATCTTGGACCGAGCTTCGCTAACTGATGCATACTCATCGCAAATCCCCCGGTTATATACTGCCCCCGGCAGTTGTCAAAACACGCTAGCGTGCTCGTGTTTTCTTCCGAGTACCCCGCGAGGCTTCCTCGCTCGCTCGTTCGCTCGCTCTCTCGCTCCGGCCCCAGTAAAATATTGTTTTAACGTCTCTGACGAGAGCGAGCCACGCGCGATCCCGCTTCCTTCGGAGCTTCTCTGTTGTTTTAGCTGTCGAGCCAATCGCCGCGAGGATTTACGCGCTATCCGGCTTGTCTCCAAGATTATTCGATTCATTCCACAATTTTCGCTAACTTTTCACAGGGTGTCTCGGATTTATCCAATTGTCGTCATCCGCGGATACCTACACGAAGATCGTGAAAAAAAAAGGAAGGTCGAAATTTCATCCAGGGGAAAGGAATACTCTTTCAGCGTGTAACCATGTGCGACAATAAATTAATGTACTATAGAGCAGAATGCAAAGACACGAAAAGGTAGAATGTAACGAACGTGGGCGTGATTAATCTGGTAGCTTATATAATTGATGAAATTTTAATTATACTCGCGATGGGTATGCGACAAGTTCCAGTCAGAAATTGATCGGTTGAAATATTTTTTATCAACAAAGCTGTAGACTCATTTGCTTCCGTACTGTTCGTATAACGATAGGTCATGCAGTTGCCTTATATAGTCTTATATATATCTCATAGATAACAAGAATTTTCACACAAAGATGTGAGTGTGTCTTATATTTTAATCCGATCGTTCATAGAATGTTATAATCAGCATCGAGCGTTCTGTCTTGTTCGGGCATTCGAATCTTCGCAGCTAGGCACGGCACTCACCTATATATCATCGTTCGAGTCTCCGTCCGTAGAAGTTTGTATCCCATACTGAACCATACTCGAACCATATAATATCCTACATCGATCGCTAAATTTTTTCATAATTGCCATCGTTCTTTGATTTAACTTCTGAATGTAATGTTTTTAATTGAAAAAAAAAAATAAATAAAATTTAATCATAACGAGTACATGGGTATAGAAACAAGTTTGAATCTTTGTAGCACAATTTCGTTACGCTGGTGATTATAGCGAGGCAGAGTCGCATCGACATATTCGACGTACCTGTAAAAACAAAAATCTCGATACGAGAGAGAGAAACCAACTCTCGTTCGCTCGATACTCTTCGCGCGAACGTAGTATGCCTTTTTGTGAATTTTACAGAACCGAGCAAAACTTACTGACGTATTTTATGTTGTGCCTCGATCCAGAAGCACGATTGTTAAGACTGTTTATATTAGCTGAGTTCCGAGTAAACAAAAATACGTATAATTGTAAACTTAACGTAGTAATTCCAAATCGTGAATCGGAACTTAATCTCTACATTCTCCGATACATTTGAAAAATTACGGACGAAATGTAAACAATTATTACCTACTGTAATTTGTACAATTCGGCAATAAAACGTTATTGTTTGAAACGTTAATTCCTGAATGTTCGATAATTACATATTAAGTGTCTTTGCGAGGGTGAAGGAAACGCAACTAAATTTTCGTAACAACATCGTAATTTGTTTATTTTGCGAAATTCTTCCAACTGGCGAAAAAGTTCGGCTCAATTAGCGAAATTCTTAAAATTAACGTCGAACGCGTCGAACAGATTTATTTGCTCAACGAGTTTATCGCGTCGGCACAGTGATTGTTATCGGTTCTCGTTCCTCAAACACACACACACACACACACACACACAGCGCTCATCGGGGGGCTGTTTAATCATTCACGGCTCGATAACGCACCGGAAAGAAGTAATAATAAGGAATGGATGAACGCGTCCCAGACTGGCGCGGACGCAATGAAGAAAAAAAAAAGAATTTGTCGTTGAATGCTTAGATATGAATTTATTCACTTCGTTTACATGTTTCGGACTCTTGGCTATCGGTTTATCTCAAAATCACATATTTTTCTCATTAAAAATCTTTAATATCAGTTTCTCATTTTAATCGGCGATTGAAAAAACCGTACAATCTACAAAGTTTGATGGCCCCTCCTGTCTGAGCGGAAGAGTTTCAAGATGGCGAAGCGACCTGGGTAGGGGACGTTGTAGTATCATCGAATCGAGTCCCGCTCTCGAGGCTTATCGTGGATAAAGCGGCTGGGGGTGCGTTCCGGAAAGAGATTTTTCGGGTCCTCGGATTGTTTATGGAAGAAAAACGCTTTTTAGTATCCTCCGGAAGAGGCGGAAGCTCCAGCGGAGGCGGAGGCGGAGGCGGAGGCACCACCGTTTCCGTATCCGTATCCACCGTTACCACCGGAACCGCCAGCGGTGGCGGAGGCGGAGGCACCGGCGGTGGAGCTGACGAGACCGCCGAGTTTCCTGCCGCTGAGGGCGGTCGAGGTGGCGGTAGCGACGGCGTCGGCGCGGGCGTTAGCGCCAGCCTGGGCCTGGGCGCCGGCGGCGGCATCGGCGGCGGCATTGCCGGAGGCTTCGGCGCTCGCGCGGGCGTTAGCGGTGGCGCGGGCGTTGGAGGCGCGGCTGGCGGCGCGGGCGGCGGCGACGGCTTCGGCGGAGGCGGCGGCTTCGGCGGCAGCGGCGGCCGCGGCGGCAGCGCGGGAACGCTCGAGGAGACGAGCGGCGTTGGCGTTCTTGGCGTTGGCGATAGCTTCGGCCTTGGCGGCAGCGGCAGCGGCGGCGGAGGCTTCGGCGGCGGCGGACGCGGCTTTCTGGGCGGCAGCGGAGGCAGCAGCGGAGGCGGCGGCCTCAGCGGCGGCGGCGTTCGCGGCTACGCCGGCTTCACCGGCGGCCGTGGCGAGGGCGGCGGCGGCAGCGCGAGCAGCCTGGGTCGCTTCAGCGGCGGCGGAGCGGAGGTTCGAGGCGTCGGCGGCGGCCTGAGCGGCGGCCACGGAGGCGGCGCCTACCTTCTGCTCGGCGGCGGAACCCTCGGCGGCGGAGCGGGCGGAGGCAGCGGCGGCGTTGGCGGAGGCCTTGGAGGCGCCGTTCGCGATCTTCCTGGCGGTGGCAGCGGCGCTCGCGCTAGCGGAGGCCTCGCCTACGGCAGTCTGCTGGGTGGCCAAGGTCAACTGTCCCAAGGTGACGGTCCTGGTCCTCGCGCTGGCAGCTACGCCGGCGGAGGCGCTCGCGCCAGCTGAGGCACTGGCGGAGGCACCAGCGGAGGCGGCACCAGCTCCGGCGCCCGCTCCCGCGCTCGCGGAGGCGGAGGCCGACGCGTCAGCGACCGCCGAACCGCCGCGTGGGTTCGCGGAAGCGATTCCCCAGAAGAGGAGAGAAGCTACGAATATCGCTGGGATCTTCATCTTGGACCGAGCTTCGCAGATTGATGTCCGACTGACGGTACGTGGGCGTTTTATACCGCGCGCGAACAGTTGTTAAAACACGACGATGACGATACGATCGACGCTCGGGTGTCGTACGGGGGTATTCGCGCGCGCTCGAATCGCGCTGCTCTCGTGCGCGCGCAATCGCGCCAGCCGATCCGGCAAAATATTGTTTCAACGCCTCGAACATTTTATGCATTTCGTATCGTCTCTCTCTCTCTCTCTCTCTCTCTCTCTCTTTTAAGCTCCTGCTATTTTTTTCGAGCTCCTCTCGATCTTATAGCCCAACGTGACGAACATTGTCGAGGGTTGCCCACATTGAGAATCGTCGCTCGGTACGAAAGAGATTCAATTTGTTGGGAACATTACTCGTGACGTTTCATTTCGATGTGGCATTCATGCCGGGCTTCTAACAGTTGAAATACGCGATGCGCTACCCTCTTCCCAAGTCCTGGAATGAGCTTTACATTTTATAGTACTTACGAAGCGAAGCGCTCGAGTACCACTCGTTTGCAGAATTTGATGGCAAAAGGCCATCTTCTGAGTCGTCGATCAACCATCAATTTTGATGAATCGTTTAGTCGGAAAGATAGACGTAGAAAGTAGAAGAAAAAAAAAGAATTTTTATTTTTCATTCTCAGCTATGAATATATTTCTTCTACCTAATCGCGTGTATTACCAATAATTCGATAATTGTACGATTACACTTCCCACCAAGCGAATAATTGTCGCGAATTTCGGTTCGATTTCGCAATCTCGATAACGAATCATCGAAATATATCTCTGAGTGTTGAAGCAATTTCAAATCATCCTTATACGATCCTTGCGAATTTTTCGCAACATCGTTTCTTTGGCTTTCCCCATTAGAACGTTTTTAAATTTCGAATTTAAAACCGGAAATATGATCATTTTTCATTTATCTTGTTACGTCATTATGATTTTATTTAATTTTCATTGTTAACCGATTCCGTATATCGGAAATTCTGAACATCGAGAATAGCGGAATAGCGGTCGCGTCGCGATCGCACGTCCCGATTTGCAAAGGAAACTCGCTTTACTCGAATTTGTTTGTTCAGTCTGTTCAAGATTTTCCTTTATCGCGATCGATCCGTCAGAATAACTGTATAAACAAAATTTCGAAAGATTCTTTCCGTTAACATTCGAGTATAGAGCGACGGTAAGCTGTTTGTCGTTTTATTGGCAAAACATTTGACGTGTTGTAGGTACCTAATCGTTTTCTCGTCTCGACTCGTCGGGAGCGAGAGGAAGAAGAAAACGAGACGCGTGTGTACCAATAATCGCTATCGTTATTTTTTTTTTCTTAAGGCCATTAAGACAAAAGGTATGATTACTTTACGCAGAGCCGAATATCGCACATTACGCGAAAATATGTACAAAGATACTATTATTGGCGTGTATTCGTTTGGATCGATAGCGTGTACATGTTTGACGTTCATATTCTTTTCTTTGTCAACGTTTTAACATAATAATCCGCTAACCCTTAAATTAAGTAATTTTTTTGCAACATTCCTAATTCCTTACTCAATTTTATCCAAAAAGTCGATTTGCGCGCCACAGATTTGCGCGCGAGTAGACTCATCTCGATGTAGAAAATACGTAATCCGGTTGTTTTAATCCTTGCGTCGTCACAAGTGTAAAAATATTGTGACTGACAATAAGACGCGGAATGGGTGAGGATATCGGATTAACGAACAAATTTAAATTTTATCATTTTATTGTAACACATAATAACTATAAATAAATAAATAAATAAATAAATAAATAAATAAATCAATCAATATTTTCATAAATAGATAAAAGACGGGGCGAATTTTCTCGTAAAATGGATTTGCTATCGATTATTAAATATCGAAATGTCACTCGTATGAATTTCGTGCTATTCACAAAAAATTGTCTTTACCAATAAAAATTTGTAGTATCGCCCCACTCGGTCTCTTCCTCTCTCCTCGTTAGGCGTATCGGTGAATGAATCGGCCAGTCCAAAGTAAAAATATCATTTACAACATTTTCGGTCTAAATAACAACGCATTGGTATTACACTGAAAGTTTACGGAGTAGGCGGACGGGGAGCATCTGCCTGCGATTCTAATAGGTGTCTAGTTGAAAATTTCGTGCTACACAGGTTAAAGGTAAACCTAATCTAGCGACGTATCTACGAGCCACGTTCATTGACAAGACAGTTTGAAATTTAGTTGACAATTTCGCAGGATCGTTGTAGATTAATTTCCAATCGATTTGCAAAAAAAAATAGTATACGATTGAGAAAACAGGCAAATAAGGGTTGTTGAAAAAAAGAAATCACGCTGGGTCGACTCGAAGGGATGCGAGAGAGAAAAATTGGCCAATCGGAAAAAGGAGGGTATTGGGGGGCGTAATATAGTTTCAGGACACAAACTGAGGAACTTGTCGTGGGTTCTATAGTCGCCTACTGTAGCGTGTGTACTTATAGAATCGCAAACACCATACCTCCCCCTCCCCCGTACACCGTTTATTTTTTATTTAGACACTCGTATCGCATGAACATAGCAATAGTTAACAAACATTATATCGAATACGGTACAAAGTCGGCCATAATAGTTCGCAGTTAATTCTCAGAGGATCGCGTTCGCTGTCAACTAGGTACAACTGCCAACAATTATGCCTCCAGTGTAACTCTCTCGAGAACAACGTCGTTTTTCTCCCGAATTGGTATTAACTAGTACAGACGGTAGAAAAAAATTAAATTCGGGATCAAAGAACGTGATTTACAAGGGCTCGAGAGAGCGAAATCGGTCTCGAGAGTCTTCAGCCGGCGTAGGCATCGGCACTGGCGCTGGCGCTGGCGTCAGCCTTGGAATGTCCACCCCTGCGATTCTGTCCAAGCGCGGCTGCGCTGGCTGCTGCCGAGATGGAGGCGGCCTGGGCGCTCGCGGCCGCGCCCGCCCTGGTACCCATGATGGTGTCGAGGTTGTGCACCATGGCGCCCGTTTCTCCACTTCCGGCGCGTTGAGCCTGCCTGAGCCTGCCGGCGGCGGTCTCGGCGTTGGCGGCAGCCCCCGCGGAGGCTTCCGCGTAAGCGGCGGCTTCGGCCTGAGCTTTGGCGGCCTCGGCGAGGGAGCGTTGGCGACTCGCCACGGCTGCACGAGCTTCGGCCGCGAGGGCTCGGGCCCGGGACGAGGAGGCGGCCTCGATCCTCGCCGCCTCCCGCGCGATTTCGGCTTTCCGCGCGGCCTCCGCGACGGCCATCGCGGCCGCCTGGGCGGCTATGGTGGCCTGAGACGAGGCAGCCTGGGCGGCGGATGCCGAGGACATGGCGAAGACTTGGGCGGTCAGCATGGCGGCGTTCTGGTCGCTGGCGGCGGTCGCCTTCGCTGCAGCGCTCGCCTGAGCGGCGGCGGCTCCTCTGATCGCGTCCGCTGCCTCCTTGGCGGCCGCCGCGGCCTCCTTGGCCGCTGCCGCGTACTTGGCGTCGGCGGCGATCGCGTTCTTGTAGGACTCCATCGCCGTCTTGGCAGTCTCGATGGCCTCCGATTCCGCGTACTCGGCGGCTGCCAGGGCACGCTGATACTCCTCGTGGTTCTTGTCGCGAACAGCAGCACCAGCACTCGCGTTCGCCTCCGCGGACGCCGTCGAAGCGGCCGTGTCGGTGCCCGAGGCGAGCCCCGACACGAACAACGTTATCGCGATTATCGTCAGTATCTTCATCATCGAGTGCGCTCGATCGAATGCACAAAAATACCCAATGGGCGCGTTTTATACCGCGCGACGGAACGCGACAATTGTCAAAACACGGCCGCCGTGAAAAGCGGATACCTGCGCGCGCCGTCGATCCCGAGAAATATAGCGGCTCTCGTGTTTTTCCAATGATTGATCGATTCGCGAGCGTCGAGTTTGCATCGTTGCGACGATCGGAGGAATCTCAACGGGGCGAGTCGCGCGCGTCATCAGGTACGTCAACTTTTCCAGAATTTTCTCTCGAGTCGCCATACGGTGCTTCGTCGGAGCCGTCGAAATTTGTTTTCATTCTTAAAATGAGTTTTATCGCGGCAAGAATTTTTTTCTCGAGTTCTCAGCAGGGTGGCTCGGGCGTAACGCAACGAGTGCGTCGTCCTGAGCGAATTACTGTAATAACGGTAAGGCGGTTTCATTGTCGCGTTAAAGAGAGATTCCCCTCCATTGAGTCGATCCCGCGATCGTCGATTCGTAACGAGACGGAGGCGAACGGAGGTGGGGGTGGCGTTCAAGGCCTCCGTATTCCCAGCGTCGGTCGCGTCGCTCTTCGTCACCGCGTCGGTAGATGCATAATTACAAATGGCGTCACGGCAGCTCTCTCGTTCCTCGGGAAATTGCATTGTCCACCTGTCGAAAGACGTTGCGTTATGCCGATGTCGTTTAAAGAAGAATCGTAAACTCGTTGCGAGCCCGAGTCAACGACATCCGAGTCCTTCGGTCTTATCGGAAAAATCGGATGAAAATAGATAGTTGGAGACGAAATCCCAACGGGGCGAAAGGACACCCACAATATTTAGAGAGACAATTCATTTTTATCGTGAATATATTTGCTAGTTGCGTTCGCTGACGAAATTCCATACGCGACGCGCGAAACTTATTTCGCATGTATGATTCAATCGACGAGATTTCATCGGTCGAATCCGATTTTTTTGGGAAAACTTATCGAAACAACTCTCGACGGTGCAGGAAGGACTCGCTCGACTTTGTCGAGGAACAAAGCTTCTAGTAACTTACGCAAGTCGATCTTGACACGATTCAAAGTGTATCATTATTATGTATTATCGTGTGAAAACCTCGGCCATAATCGTTAGCTCGATTATCCGAAAGATTCATTACCGAGTTTCCATCGTAGAACAATATTTTCAACCGCTAGATACCGATCTCGTAACGATATCGATATTTACTTTAGATATTACCGTTTCGCCAACTGTAAGTAACTCCTAATAGCGACTCGCGATACATAGTATGTCAAGACTTGGTGAGATTTTTATTTAAACGTGACTCGTTTACGCTCGCAGGATTATGTAGGAAGTGATGAATGAATCATAACGAATGACATTGCATTTTAGATAAAACTTCGGAATAACAATTTAATATTCTTTGTCCAATATCAACAAAATGTTACGCGAAACGAGACAGAACATTTTCGTAAAATCTCGACATTTTCAAAATAATCAATTTTTGATAGGGTAATCAAAGAATCTTTTTATTTTATATTACATACGATATTACAAACGACAATATTTGCACACTTCTGACATGAGAACGCAAAATATTTCTTTTCGACTATACATTATTTATAATAAGAAAGCCTAATACTAATATACTTAATATTTGCACATAAATAAGGTACAAAATGAATACAGAAAAGTTGGTTATTCGATAGTGGATAATGATAAGATGGATCTCATCTTAAACGAATTTTTTTATGCCAAACAGTATTTTAAATGTCAAACCAAAAATTTTTGAAATTAAATTTTTAAAATAATCGAATAACTTATTTTAAAACTACGACATATAGTGAATTATGAATTTAGAATAAGATATGAGAACATATAAATTTTAAAATGCACAAAAGCAGTCATATTTTCATATTCATTAGTAGCGCGCCGTAGTTGATATACGACATATATATATATAATAATAAAATTTTAAAATTAAAGATACTAAATGTAATGTTTTATAACAAGATACGTAAAACAACGAATTGAACGAATAAGATTCGTCAAAATTTCGAACGCAAATAAAAGTGACTCTCTTTCAATCCTAGTCTCGTTATTCAAACTTATATTTTTTCATACCGAGAACCAGCTTTCAAACCACTTATCGTTTAATGAATTCAATGAATTCGTTTGTAATTATTGAATGTAAATTGAATTAAAACCGTGTCAGATTTTTTGATTCACCGTATTTATAATGTACCCATTTAATACGAAATAGCGTGATTTTTACGCTTATTTTAGCAAATGAGCAGAGTAGTTTACAAAACATGATTCATTGTCTATGTTACACTGGCATATACAAACGTTTTTATAATTTGTTCAATTGCGATAATTACATGTTACATTTACACCGTTATTATACAATTTTCAATTTTTAAACGAATCAGAACTCATTGTTTTTAATATTTTTCAAACATGCATTTAAATTTAGAATATATATTTTCATAATTTTAGAAAATATAGTGTAATTAAAATTTTTAGTCATTATAGAAGCCAAAAATAATTATAATTTTCAAGACAGAAAGATTTACTTAAACGAAACAAGATAATATAAGTTCAATATAAAATAAAAAAATGTTACCCTTACGATTTTTAATGAATTTTTCTTTCTGTCGATTGAAATACTTGCACATATCAAAGACAAACCAATAATGCTATAGGCGCGCATATAGTTAAATTTCATTCGGTATCCGAAAATCGTTCTTGCCAAATATGATTTCGATGTTGAAACGACAAGATAGGATTCAAAACCCGTCCGGTATTGAGAATACGGGCCCGAAATCTTTCTCTATCTCTCGCCATTTCTTCCCATGGACCTTTCCTTGCTGCTCGATGAGCGTAATTCCAAAGCACGATGGTATGAACTTTAGGTTTCAAATCAAACGTCACCTATAATTAGTTTGAAAAATGTTATCTCAGATGTTATGCTCAATTAATTAATAGAATTGTAATTTTAGATTACAAACTGTTAGATTTTATGTTTCTGTATTGAAAGAATATCACTTTGTTAACCAAATTTATCTAAATGAGATAAAAAATTTATAAATTTTTGTTAACATTTTTCTATATTCGTAGTTTATTGTTTCACAATTGTTATCAGTTAGATCGATTGTGTTAACAAAGTGACACTTTTCCTATAGAATATCTTACTTTGTTAGCATCTTCCTGGAATTCAATGAAGCCATCAATATCATCTACATCTTCCTCTTCCTCTCCCTCTCCCGACTCTCCTTCGGAATCTGATTCCTCTTCATCCTCATCCTCGTCCTTATCCTCATCCTCATCCTCATCCTCATCCTCATCCTCATCATCTTCATCTTCATCCGATTCAGACTCTGATTCAGACTCTGATTCAGACTCTGATTCCGATTCAGAATCTGAATCCAAATCTCCAATGTCGGATTTTTTATCATTTTTGTCATTGGCTATATCAGTCGTTATTCCTGTCTCTGAATCATCTTCGAAAAATATACCGAAGCTATCGTCGGAATCTACTGAGCTTACAGATGAAAGACGACGCCTTGGTACATCTTCTTCTCTATCAAAATTGACTATTTTACACTCTTCAGAACTCTTTGTTACTTTATTTGTCTTTTTACATTTTGGCTTCTCGGTAAAGGAACAATTTCTTTGATCGTCCGGTTCCAAAGATTTTGGTTCTTTCTTTGAAATTAATATTTTAGTGGAGGTAATGGACGTTACATCACCGTCAATTACTTCCATTACTTTGCAGGTACTTGAGTCGCTCGAATCATTCGAACAATTGTTTTTGCATATGTAATATAGTTCAATTTTAGGCCACTTCGACGCGACATTTTCTTCGATGTTGATAGCGTCAGCCATGACTTTCTCTTCTGCAGGTAAAGAAACGCTTTCGATCACAGCCTTCTCATCTAATGAATCATTTGTCTGCTGATGTAATTGATCTGGTATATTACTTACAATTTTTTCCGACATTTCCGATATTTTCATCTTTGATAGCCTGTCTTTGAAATTGCAAATATTTTTTTGACCAGATTGAAGAGCCTGCCAAATGTTTATTGGTTCGTTAATGAAATTCATAGCGTTCTGTACCAACGAAAGATTGTTTCTATAACCATCGCTATCTGTTAAATTTGTAATGTTTAAATGTGCAATCTGAATATTTGGTACATCCATTTCTTTTTGTTGATTCATAATGCTGTTATTTTTAGATTCGTTATCTGTTAATTGAAACGACATATGATCGTTTCTATGAGTTAAACTCTTAAAAAAATCTTGAGGTATAATACCTTCGTTAGGTAAAACTGTTACAGATAGAGCAGGATTCAGATTTGAAACAACTGATCTGAATAAGCGAAACAAATTTTGCAATAAATTTTCTCCTGAAAAAATTTTGATATCCGACGATTGTCTAACAACATTTAAAATATCTTTTTTATGATGTAAACCTTCCGAATTCGACTTTTGAGAATTTCCACAATTTTGAACACCGTTCACATCATCTTGAGGTTTGTATGTTGTTATTATACCATTATTGGATACTATAGGCATTTCAGTCGACCCACAAGATGCATAAATGCGATTTCCATCCCATATCATACTTCAGCAACCCAAATCGAGTTTTCTACTCTGTTTACTTTTCCTTAATCTATGTTTAGCTATAAAAAGAAACAAAATAAGATACATAAAATGATCTTATACTTGTGATAGTGATTGTTTTTCAATATGAATAAAAAATACTTTTAATATTATTTAATATCGCAAAATTTTTTAAAAACTTGTCTATAAATTAAAACTGGTTTAAAATAGAGTACAATGTCGAGTTTCATGAAAATTTGGTTTCATAAGCATGGAAAACACGTGAAAATTTTAATGGAAAAGTCTCAATTTTAAAAATAAATATCTAACGAATTATGAAATATATAAACGTTTATTTACCCAATAATTGTCTCGACGCGGGCATTTTATATACGTATACGTTTAACACAGTGTAGTCACTCTTACTAAAATTTCACAAGCGTGTGTAGTAAGTCGTTTGTATGTATGAGTACTTACAACACGAATTTTTCCAGGTGTGACAAGCGATCCCAAGTAGACCTTGTGTACAATTCGGACAATGTTTGGACAAACAGACACAAATACCCTGGACTAAGATGTTTTTCACTGCTGTGCTATCTTCAACTTCGATAATGTCTTCAAAATTTTTGATGTAATTGAAGGATTTCATTGTATTCGACGACATTTTTACACAGAATTACATTAAACGTTCTCACAGTTCAGCCATTTTCAATTAATAACATGCGTCACATTCTCGTTCTTGTAATTCAGAGTGGAATTGTGCAATTATGAAATTCCCCACACGAGGTTATGTTTTTAAAAGTGATTTGTCAATTCTTCTGAATTCTGTCGTTTTCCGTTGAAACCAGCCAATCCGCTATCTCGATAGTCGAAGCGGTTCTACCAACATTAAGTATTATTTTCTCGATTGATCTCGAAAAGAATTCATACTACGAATTACGAATTACGAATACGAAACGATATTAGAGAACATGCTTTTCGACATTCGTAACTTATTACAATTTTCTATTCTAGAAAATTTTTGAAATACCATGGAAATTGGTTATCTTTCGTTCAAAAGAGTACTAGGCAGTCTTAACTTCTGGAGTATTGCGTTGAATTGTAAAGTCATTGGAACAAAAACCAGAAAAAAACAAAATCATAAAAAAAATTTCGTGAATTATTTTAGTTCATTCGATGACGTATTTTTCTCTCTCACTCACTTGATTCAAGTCTATTTATAAAACATGAATCGAACTATGTTTGTTTGCCATTCTCTCATTCTCCGTTATTTTTACCAAACGAGGACGATTCTCGAAGGGAAAATAAAAATTTGATTTTCACTTCAACCGTATGTTAACATTTCAATGATTTTTATCGCGCTTATCGTTGCAATGCCCGCTTTCTGTTTTAGAAGTGTCAGTTCAATAGGGCAAATAAATTATGAAATCACACAGGCGAGATTGACAATCGTTAGGACAAGGGATCAATATCGTTCTGTTAGCGATAGAAAAGGCTGATACCGAAAGATTACGAGATTGAGAAATGTGTAATGGCTGTGGAAGATAGGAAAAATGCGTTCACGTGATTTATCTACATGTTAAAATGCACGTGCGACTTATTTTTTAATATTTAGCCTAATTTTTTTTTTAAATCCCAACGAAATTTTTACTAAAAATCAGAGACTATAGATTGTGCTCGATTATGTGCATACTTTAAACATTTAAAAAACTCGTATGCATATGTACATGCATAAATCGTACATGTACATATTTTTCGTTCCCTCTCTTTTTCTTATCTAAAAATAAATATTGTCTTTTACTAAGAATTTTTATTAAAAAAAATTTAGTGTAACTTTTGAAAAAATTATTTTGTACGAATACGAAAATACGTCGAACAGGCATAGTTAAAAAAATATTACGTAGCACTTATAATCGTGCAATTTGAACTTTCTTCAACTCTCCCTTCCACTTTGCAAAATGTTGTCATGTTGTCATCCGCTATACCCAGCGGCGGGGAATAAAGTTCAACCAGTTTTCGTCGAGGCACCTTGACAGACTATTGGAATTTTAAGTAAGTCCGCTTTGTTTACCACCGGTATAATCAAGATTTTTTATTGTATTATTCGTACATTTTTTTTTTTTTATAGAATTTATCTTGTTCATTAATTTAGTTCATTAAATTTGTTCAGTTTTTTAGTTCATTTTTTTAATTCAGTAAAAAAAAAACGATTATTTTTGAATTCATAAAAAATTAATTCTACAAAAATTGTAAATGACAATTAATTATAAAATTTGTATCACTCAATTAATTGAAATTATGTTTTAATTCTTCAACATTTTTCAGGAAAGTATCTAATATAATTTGTACAAGATGAAAGTTTTAATAACAAACATTAAACTTTGCACAAGACTTAGTTATTTTTCTAACAATGTTGTACGATCGATTTCAACTGATCCATTGCTAAAACCTAAAGATGAAAGCAACGAAATAATACTAAAATATCTGGATGGAAAAGACAATGGTATTGCTATACTTGGACTTAATCGACCAGCTGCTCGTAATGCATTTGGAAAAAATTTAATTTCTCAATTATCGGAAGCATTAGACAGAATTAGGCAAGACAATAAATTACGAGTGTTGATAATTCGTAGTCTTGTACCTCGTATATTCTGTGCTGGAGCTGACTTGAGAGAAAGATTGAAAATGCCAAGCTCTGATGTTGCAAAGTTTGTTTCGTCCTTGAGTTCTCTCATCAATGAAGTAGAACATTTACCTACACCTGTAATTTCTGCTATCGACGGTGTTGCTTTGGGAGGTGGTTTGGAATTAGCCTTGGCCACAGATATCAGAGTTGCAGCCTCAGAAGCAAAGATGGGATTAGTCGAAACAAAATTAGCTATCATACCAGGTGCAGGTGGTACCCAAAGGCTACCTCGCTTGGTGGGCCCAGCAAAAGCTAAAGAATTGATTTTCACTGCAAAAATTCTTGATGGGGAACAGGCTTACAATATTGGTTTAGTGAACCAAGTTGTTGCCCAGAATAAGACTGGAGATGCGGCTTACCAAACTGCTCTCTCTCTTGCACGTGAAATTTTACCTAATGGACCAATTGGAGTGAAGTAAGTTTCCACAAATTAAGTTAAAAATTAATGAAAATTTTCTAAATCTTAGGATCAACTTGAATTGAGAATTATCAATTCTCTTGCTCATTTTCATAATTACATAAGTACAAAGTTCAACCAAGTCTTGAACAAACATTAGAATCCTCACAAAAAATTACAGTTCAAAAGAATTACAGTAGAATTTATTTGAAAATTCGATTAAGCAATATTGATTTACGAATCGTGTTATTGATTTTCTACATTTATCATTATCGTGTGATTATCCAACAATTATTTTTTTAACGTAAATCACGCCACCGTTACAAAAATTATCGGCAAAGATACCGATGGATAACAATGAGGCGAAAAATACCGATGAAAATATCGAGTAGTTATACTCGAGAATTCGAATTCTTTGATCAAATAATGCTGAGTTGGTGTATTATTTGTACAACGGATATTTACATACTGATACATTCACGAAAAAAATTTTATAGGCTTCTGAGCGATATAAAAATTTTATATCGAGATTCCATTCCCCAGTACTTATATGTGATTTTCAAATAAAATTGTGAGATTGATATTTCTGAATACTATTTTACAGATTAGCGAAAGTGGCTATATCGAAAGGCATGGATGTCTCTATCGAAAATGGACTCGGAATAGAGAAGGAGTGCTATGGAAAGTTGGTAGATACACAAGATAGGCTTGAGGGGCTTGCGGCTTTTAACGCGAAGCGAGTTCCGGTATACAAAGGCGTATGAGTAAAAAATGACGAGCAGTTGTACGAAATTCATTTTTCTTATTCAAGCGAATTAGCTGAATGTGAAAAATCAAATTGGGGAATTTTCTTCTTCAAGAAATAAATCTATAAAATTTTGATCTGAAACGATTTTCCAAAGAATAACGTCAGTTCTTATAAACGGCTAAAATTTTTATAAATTTTCTTAAATTAGATTAAATTTTAAATTTAATCACTTTTTTACAAAAATATAATTGAAACGGAAATATTTTTATGGATAGAATGCTTTTATAAAATAAGACCTATATTGATAATTGTTATATTTAATGATTTACTACTATACATAAATTTAAAATACCATAATAATATAGATATAAAATATATTGTTACATACAACTAAAAAATTAACTATATTATATTATTTGTATGCGTTCTTAATATCTCACGTTGATAGACTTGATAACATCAAACGTGAAATGGTAGATAAGACAACAAACATTTTTGAGGTGTTAATAATTTTTACAATGGTTATTCTGTTATTTGTGTGATTACTAAATGATGAAGTGTGTTTGTAAATCAGAAGTGAAAGTCGCTAATGTTATTGAATTTTTGTTAACTCTATTAAAAATATTATTTTTTTTACATTGGATATTAGGAACAATTTAATAAAATGTTATTCGTGGCACAATACATCTATGAATGAATGTTGAAATAAACAGGTGAGAAAACAATTTTTTTGGTGGTGTATGATGAAAAAAATTTACATATCGTTGTTAAAATTACTGTTATATTTTTTATACAAAGATAATATTTTGTTAAATGCAAAATATACCTATTATGTTTATAATACTGATATCTTTTATATTTCAATTCTTCCCTTCCCTTTTGCCCAAACACTCATGAAACTCAATATTATTTTCACGAATTTCATCAGATTTCTGTGAGAAGCGACAAAAATAATATTAAATCCCAAATTTTTTAAAACAATCTCAATATTTACATTGCTATTTCAACTGAACAAAATTACCCCATATCAGTGCAGTGAAATCTACAGTAACCCTGAATTTTACCATTTAAGTTTTATTTATCAATTTAAAATATATGAACTCTTAATTAATCACATTAATTAAAGTTACACGCATTGCATTGGAGCATTAAGTTGTTCTTTTGCTTTCTGTTCTTTTGTGAGAGCCATTAGGACATTAAGTTGATTAATTGTATCTTCGGGACCATTTACACGATGGCCAATTGTTAAATCACTCTCATAAATTTCATAATCATTACCACCTTCCATGGTTTTATCTCCAAAAAAGTGAATTTCATCATACCCCTGAATATGCCTCAGACAGTATGTTTTGTTCCAGCCTACAGGAAAAACATCAAAAGATATTTGACCACCTAAAATGATAAATTATTCTCTGTTAGAAAATCTTATCTAGAAATAATATATTGATAACAAAATAACAAACCTATCGCATATGACAATGCCAAATCAGGGAATTCTTTTTTGAGTGCCTGGATGAATTTTTGTCGCACTTGATTCTCATTATCATATTCATGGAATTGTTCACGCTCTTCCTGTGTGCAATTACGTCCAACAGGTGATACATTTAACATACCGGTTCTAAACTCTATAAAAGTACCACGTTTAAATGGCAATATTAATTCTGATATGTATTTCAAACAAAAATTAATAAAGTCTTGCAAAGCTTCTTCCCCAATAATTTTTTGAATGTTCTGTAAGAAAAATATTGATATTATGAGTATTGACAAAATACTCTGGAAAAATGATTAATGTTTATTTACTTCAGTTGGCAGTTGCTTTCCATCTTTGTAAGATATCAAACCATTTTCAGCACATACAAACTTGTATTTCTCAAAAAGGCCTTCAGCACCCAGCTGTTGCTTAATTTTAACAATATCGGATCCTCCAACAACAGCAATATCAAACTCTTTTTTTACCTTTTCCATAAGAAACTTTTCCATACTAGGTTTAATATCCTATGTATAAACAGACATATTTATTTATGAGCAATATTTTTTTTTAATATTGTTGATGTTAATATTTTATGAATGAAAAATTATTTAATTACCTGTCTAGGTTCGGTTAATGTGCCATCCACATCAAAGAGACATATAATCTTCTTTGACATCGTTGAGATTTGTTTTGAAGGATAAAATCTAAAGCAAAATAAATTATGTCACTAAATGTGATTTTTGAAAATGGAAAATCGATTTATTACTAAATTTATAATAGAGTAATTATTTCGCTTCTCTTCAAACATTTTTGTATTAATATTCACATAAAACACAGTATAAATATTTGAACAAGTTATTTACATATATTTTATAACAAGTCAACCACCTGATTCGTAAGTGTTGCTATATCTGTTTCATACGATCTTGTGTGAAAAAGAATCGTTCCAGCACCCCAGCACGTCATGTCACGTGCAAACACGTGTCATGTATACAATATACATGCATGTATATTTTTCAAAAATTGCGAATGCATCGTAAAATTTCGTTAAAATAGCGTACCAACACCAGCCGGTATTTTCGCCCACAAAGAGATGTCAAATAGAAAGTCATATGATGTAAAGCTATCTTAATAAAATTTTAAGGAATTCATTTTTATTGCATATGTGCAGTTTTACGTTTCTAAAAATAAATACAAAAAGTTTTTTTAAATCTAATTCAAAATTTGAGAAGTTTATTATATACTATAATCCGTCAATTTAACCTAAATCAATTTAAATACCAGTCATAGTAATGGTATAGCATTAAATAGATCGTACTAAAATGAAAGTAATCTACAACAAAAAAGATTTTCAGGTTGAGATTAAGGTATTACCTGCCCATTCACTTCAAGACTTGAAAACAAGATATATGCTTAAATACGATTAAATTGAAGTGTCTACGTGGCGAATTTCGTATACTATATCGTTATAAATATGTCATACTATTGAATCCGTTTATCAGATAGAGACTCATCTTAATAGTACCTAATGAAAATGTGCGCGATCAAAAGCTCTGCGTATATTTGCCTAATTTTATCCTGCCTGACAAACGTCGCTTCGGCCGCACGACCTAAAAATGCTCTCTTCTTACTGGGTAAAAATGAAAACAGTTGATCAATAAAATAATTTACAATAGTACCTAACACAATACAAATGTTTGTAGGAGATGACGCCGGATACGAAATGAGATCGTATCTCAATAAAATATGTCAAACACCCAATTTAGATAATCTAGCAAAAGATGGTTTATTATTTAATAATGCTTATACTTCTGCAAGTAGCTGTTCTCCTAGGTAGATCTACAGTTTTTAGATTACATTATTTACTTCTCCAAACACAAGTCACATTCTTATAATACATATTGATATAATTTAGCCGTGCTTCTATATTAACTGGATTGCCGAGTCATCAAAATGGGATGTACGGACTGCATCAGGGCATTCACCATTTTGATTCATTCAATAATATTAAGAGCTTGCCAAAAATATTGAAAGAAAACAATATAAAAACAGGTAGATTGGTTAAACACAGTCTGTAGCAAAAGAATGTCAAATGTACAAATATTCATGTTCCTCTAGGTATCATAGGAAAAAAACATGTTGGACCTGGAGAAGTATTTTCTTTTGATTTTGAACATACTGAGGAGACTGAGTCGATATTACAAGTTGGACGAAATATTACTTACATGAAATTACTTGCACGAGAATTTTTCTCTGAAGTAAACAATCAGTATGTACATGTTCATATTTGACTTAACGCAATATTAATTGTATATTAATACATTTTTCAAATAGGCCATTCTTTCTATTCATCTCTTTCCATGACCCACACCGTTGTGGTCATACTCATCCTGAATATGGTTCATTTTGCGAAAAATTTGGAAATGGGGATGTAGGCATGGGTAAAATACCAGACTGGAATCCGATTTATTATCAATGGGATCAAGTTAAAGTACCTTACTATGTTCAGGATACTGAAGCTGCTAGAAGAGATATTTCTGCTCAATATACAACAATATCTAGACTAGATCAAGGCAGGCTTCAGATAAAATACATTGATTGTATATAACATCTATTGTTGTTAACAACTTTTGTTTTCAGGTGTGGGATTAATATTGAAAGAACTTGAAAATGCAGGTTTGAAAAATGATACACTGATTATCTATACATCAGACAATGGCATTCCATTTCCAAACGGTAGAACAAATTTGTACGATTCAGGTTTGTAATAAAATAATACAAAATGACCACTGAATAATTTAAAAAAAAAAAATTTAAATATATCAAATTTTTTACATTCTATTTAAAGGTATGGGTGAACCTATGATAATGTCTTCACCACTTCCCAAATCGAGAAAGAATTCGGTTACTTACAGTTTAACATCTCATTTAGATATAATGCCAACATTATTAGATTGGTTTAATATATCTTATAAAACACCAAGTATTGATACAAATGAAGTATTGTTATCAGAACTAACTGGAAAATCTCTTCTTCCTTTATTAGAAAGAGGTAAGAATAAAAACTAAATAATATTGTACATAATATTTAACAATTTAAATTATAAATCACAGAGCCGAAAAATGTTGATGAAGCAATCTATGCTAGTCAAACTCATCATGAAATTACTATGTATTATCCTATGCGGGCTATTCGCACAAAGAGATATAAACTTATTCATAATTTGAATTACAAAATGCCATTCCCAATTGATCAAGATTTTTATATTTCGCCAACATTTCAAGTAATTATATTGAGAATCAAATTCAATTCATAATTAATTGTTTATTTCAATTGGAATGTAAATTGATTTTATTTTATTTTAGGATATTTTGAATAGAACTCGTGAAAAGCAACAACTTCCCTGGTTCAAGACTTTACATTCTTATTATTACAGAGATGAATGGGAACTTTATGATTTGAAACGAGATCCAATCGAGAAGAATAATTTAGCTCGTATGACTACTCATGAAGTAAGTAAACTAAATTCATTTCATACATTTCACAATTTATTGGAAACTTATTTAAGAACTTGTTAAATATTACAATAGGTCATATTAAAAGATTTACAAAAGAAGCTTTATAAATGGCAAGAAAAAACTAAGGATCCTTGGCTATGTTCACCTGGTGGTATTCTTGAGAGTATAAATGGTAAAAATCCTGTATGTATGAATTTGGACAACCTCTACTGATATGAGATCATAAACACTTACTAATACTCAACAAAAATGAATTTTTATACTTTTTAGAAATATTTTGATATACTTTATTGAATTTTAACTACATGTATTTTTGAAACATATGAATTTTATATTCTTAATGAAATATAAAAAATATTATCATAGCTATTTTCTTAAATATATCGATTTATTTAAACAATCTTTTTGTACAATCAGTACACATGTTTAACCTATAATATTATTAAGCTTTCGCATTGTTTATGGTCCAGAGCTCAATCGCATTGATGATAATCCTTTGGTGTTCTTATCGCTATGTTTCAGAAGTAATTTGTTCAGCTGATGAACATAAACTGCTGATTTATTAACAGAATTTTCTACTGCTCTCATTTCAGTGGAGATTTCATTTATCTAGATAATTATATCATAATTTCAGAGAAATAGTATCAATGATTAAGTTACTTTTATTTTAAAATTTCTTATTATTTCAACAATTTCAGAAACGGAAGTGAACAATAACTATTACTATAAGACTGAATAAAATGTATTAGAAAATTCATGCACCGCACTTACATATTGTTTATATCCAACGAATCGATTATACTTTTGATTACTGTTATATATTTGTTTGACTTGTATCATAAAGACAAGACACAAAACTAAACCTCCGATTAAAACAACAGCATTCACGTTTTGTAAACAACGCATGACCAGCATTACTTTTGAGGTTAAAATGATAAACAATATATTCCGATATGAGTTATCAGAGCAGCCGAAATGATACGTTAGAATGAAAAAAAAATTAATTAATCTGTCACATTTTTATTATTTTATATTAGGTAGCATTTGCCTTCCATAATAAATATAGCGATTGTGATTGATCGGAAAACAAGTTTTCACAGAATGCAATTTCTTATGCGTTCTATATTTCTACTATAACCTTATCTCTGTCGAATTCCATTTCCGAATTTCAGTATTTAATCTCCGTTTCATTTCCGGTGTTCCAATTTTCAGATCGATCATGTATAATGAAAGTTTTGTGCTTGTATGCATACTTAAAGGAGATATCGTGAAAAACGCGGGAAATGCAGTCAAAAGAACAATTCAAGAACCGAGATTGTTATTATATTTCCTCTTTACCTAACAATGAAATAATTTAAGTAGACTATTGAATATGAAATGATTCACAATGTCATATCACGATTGTCCATTCCCTCCATAGTATCTCGTAGAGTCCTGTCGAAGATAACTTAATTCGTTCTGAAACGTAAACCACAGGAACATGTATATTTTGTTAATTTCATTTTATTCATTATAATTATACTATACGAGACATTGTCACATAGCTCATGATTATACACATTTTTCGGTTCGAGTACAGAAATTTGTGCGTTTATTTAACATTGACATACATATGCCAACGAAACACATTGAAATTAAAGCAGATCACCTGTTTAGCGCTTATCAGTGCATCAGCATTTGCTAATTAAGAAGACAATTACGTCAACAGGAATGAATTTTAAAAATAGTTTTTCTGGACAGAAATTCAGAGTTGAAAAAATTTTAACCATAGAAAGATGATTTTTTAATTACATACAGTATGTTTTTTAATTACATAATGTATGTTATAAGTTTCATATAATTATTACAATGAACTATTTAATATAATGTTGGAATTATGATTCGATGAAAAAATAATCTAAATAACAATTGAAGTGATTGCAGATTTAATTGAAAAATGCAATATGTCACATCTTTGTTGAGAATATCAAATTTTCTAAAAATTCCGAAATTCAGTCAGAGTAAAGCTCGGCAAGTGTTATTAAATTTCATTCATATATAATTTTATATAACTATATTATAACACAGTTCTATCAGAATATTCTGAAATTACATAGTATATAGATTTCGTTCAGAAGGAATTCTCATAGTTCTTATAGTTTAAAGTATTTTAAAACTATTTGGTTCCTGAACTTCAAAAAAAAGCCCATTCGATAAATAATTGTACTAATTAAAAATATCCATAGCTACTATAGTAACTATTCAAGACTTATACCTATATATATATTTTTATTATTGTATCACCAATGCTGCTATTAGTAACAATTTTAATTTCGGTAATATTGTTAATGATTCAAGTCTCTAGAACTTCAACAACTTCCATCGTTTCATTTGCAATGCATGAGACGAAATGTCTATAATTAAAAATTTGGGGCTTTTTCCAAGATTCTGCTTCCAATCGTTCATTATCGCAACTAATATGCGTACGGTAACGGATAATTTTCTCTCCATTTGAACTATTCGATAAAATTTCAACGACTTATATTGTAAACGTTCAGAATTCTGAGAGTATTTTAAAAGATTTAAATTTAGAGAAAAAGTAAGAAAATTTTAGAGAGAGAGAAATTTCGTTACATAAACTATTACAGCAGTAAATTGAAAATACGTTTCCGCAGAGACACCAGAAATGTATATATTATATATTAACACTTAACGGACGGGCCCCGTAGATTTACGTTTTTCGATTCCAGCCTCATAAGACGAACCACGTAGATCTACGTTTTTGCATGAATTTTTAGTATGTTGCATCAGGATTTTTTCTTTTTTGGGGGGATTTTAAATCCATACAATCATGTTTATTTAATTCTCCTAAAAAATGCCCAGAAACCAGAAAAGACAGAACAGATTCGACTCGTTCGTTAAATGTTAACGATCGGTGTACCTCTCTATCAATATGCCATAATCTTCATTATCGAGCAGTTTTTTTATTCAGCACTAACTCTGAATTTAAACTCTCCTAACTTCTCAATTTGTGTGTGTTGCAAATAAGTATAGAGCGCATAGATTGCACAGCAACATATACACATGTATAGGTAAAAAAAATCTCGGTAAAATTAAACGAAAACGTATTCATCGGCACATTTATCGGGTTTTGCGAAGAACAACTAAACAGGCAATAGTAGGAGATTACTTAAATCGTCAACTTGTAAATAGTCTTCATACATTTCAACAATTTGAAAAAGGGTGAGTTTTATTTCAGTAAAGACACTATTTATATTGTTTTGTCAAATATTAATTGTTTAGAAAATTACACAAAATTATGTACAATAATAATTACAATAGTGAGGAAAGTTTATCGTTCAAAAAATAGTTATTTATAATCAACTTGTAGATAACGCAGCAAAGAAAATATTTTAGCAAATTAATATATTTAATTCATTATAATATTATTCCATTAATAAGGAATCATCCGATGTATCTTCCTCTTATAATTAAAATTAATTAATTTATCTTATGTACAATAAATTTTATATATCGAGAACAATTTCATCTTGCAAAGAAACAACAAGTAGTGATAAAAATTCTTTTATAATTGATAGCTCATAAAAAAATATAATAGATAAATAATATCAGAGTATATTTTCTATTCCTTCCAAAATTCTTCCAAAAAATACAGCTCAAATATAGATTGATGCTGCAAGAGCGTATAATTAAATTTTTATCGCTAGAAAATCGATGAAATGTAAATTGAAATATATCACGATATTTATGAATCTTGCATCGTAAAATAAAAATTGAATACAATGCGGAATAAATACTGCTTGTTTCACTGAAACAAATTAGTTTAATGACGACGCAATGTGGCATATGGCGCAAAAGGAGTATATTTTACGGAATTCGCTCAAGGAGAAGTGAAACATGGTTCTCAAAACATGTTCTCAGAAAATTTATTACGTAAATATCCTTGCCACGGTCTAAAATTTATATCGAAAATGAATAATTGAGCTAGTATTAAATATCTCAAAAATAATATTTAGTTGATCTGACTTTTTTGTAAAAATGGTTCAACACATTTTCAATTTCAGTTAATTGTAATTTGCTATATTACATATATGCCCCTTATTATCTTCCCGACATCATCAGTTTTACTCGTTGCGATGTTAGCATACTGGTGTTTGTCCATCCGTGTATGGTTAACAAGTGCGGAAAGATAATGGATCCTACGGTATGTCTGGTGTCGCAGAAAGCGAGGAGTTTAATAGTGTCATCTTAAAATTTTCAAATACGCGAAATTACAAATGGGGGTTTTAATAATTATTAAAGCGTTATTTTACTAATTTCAAATTTATGAAAAAAATACTGCAATAAAATAATTACGTCATTTTTATAAATAAATCATTGTAATATAAAAATCATTAAATTTTTCATAACTTAACAATAAAGGTAAAACAAACGTTGCGAACGTCACAGTTGATATTGAGATATCAACAATTTTTCTATACGTTATTTCATTCCACTGCAGGATTCTCTTAATATTCTGTAGCCGATACCATCACGCTAATTATAATTCACTTACAATTATTAGTTACATTTCCTTGCATATTACAAATGAAATATAGGATAGCAAAAATCTCACATCTCCCACTTACTTAGGCATGTAATATAAATTAAAAAAAAATATCGCAATACAGTTATTATCGAGATTTTTAACTACAATCTACACTGAGAAAAAAAATTGTAAATAAATTAAATTTTCATTCTAACACACCAGCCAACAAATTACTTCTTCAAATAAATCAAGAAATATATATATATTCTCGATAATAAAATCATCGAGATTTTCATATGAAAATTTCATATGAAAATATCTGCTCAATGGTGTCCGAATAGAAACTCAATGAACATAACAATTTTTCTCTCTCAATGTACGCAAGCCATCGCGAATAGCGCACATCTAAATTATCCACGATGCGAGACAAGCAAGAGCAAGTACGGAACAGATTCATACAACCCTGAGGCAAAACAATACCGCACGTAGGGCTGTCCCAACATGATCCAGACTGCTCGATAGCGTTAGGAAACTTGCACAGATTGTTTCTCGTATGACGAGCTCCGAATATTTTCTCGATACCGTCCCCATTAGCGCGCGGAGAGACAATTTAATTCTCCAGAGACAACTAGAAGACATTCATTGATCTTGGTGCGATTGTACAATCGACAGGCGGTATTTGGTAAGGTCAACAGTCGTGATTGGCTGTGCCATTATTCACCTGTGTGCCAGCTTCCGTATCCGTGTACTTGGCGTTCCCTTGCTTTGCCTCGCCTGAGCAACGCACCCTTTCCTTGAACAGATCCGCCACGCAGAGGCCCTGCGAAATAGTACAATAGCGGTGTTAGATCGTGCGAACAATGAGCATTGATACAGAGTTTTGGAAAATTTTCATGATCGCCAGTTTGATAATTTACGTTGGAATAGGTCATTTGACCTTGGTAAGTTTATAATATTAACTCGGTATTTTTTTAAACTTGATATTTAGAAAAAGTCTTAAAATGAGTTTTTTGTGTTTTTCTCGAAATCACTTTTTCTCAACTGGTGTATAAGTGTATATCTCAATTTATTTTTTACCGGCCGATAAAGTAGTGTGATTCCTTGAATTTACTAATTTTTTCTCAATGTAAAATGTATGCAGCACGAGTACGATTTGCCGATTGCGAAGTCGCGATCGAGCAACGATCGATCGAGGCTAGGGCGTTCTAATTTCATTCACGTGCCGTATCGAATACATCGCCAAGCAGATTCCGTGCCAGTGCTCCATCCGATGAATTATGGCCCGTCTATTCAACGTCCAATGTGCGAATCCAAAGAGATTCAAACATCAGAGTCGCGACGAATGATTTACGTTGGCTAGATGCAATTACAGGGACGATCAAAAGGCCGCGAAAATTTAATACTTGCCATTAATAAAGCGATAATAGTGCCAAGCGTCGAGCCGGCAAGGACGTCGCTCCAGTGATGTTTGTAATTGGACACTCGAGTCATAGCCGTGTACCATGCCATCAGTAAGCATATCAATTGCAGTACGTGCTTCAACAGTTTACTGCCCTTCCACGTGATTCTTAGTTGCAGGTACATCTGAAATTGACATTAATTAATCAGTATAGCTAATTACAGACAAAATTTAGTTTAAAACATTTCAAATAACTGATATTAATTAAATTAATCAATTATTTTAATTTAATTTGATTTTAATTAGATTTTACACAAGCAGAATTATTATTCACATACCTAGTATTTTCTCACATTAACCATTTTTAAAATCATTCAAATCATTTTATACTTATTGTTAGTGTCGCTAATGTTTGGAAATTTAAAGTTAGCTACGTATAAGATTTCAGTTTCATTCCTAATAAGAGGCTACTAAAGATTAACAGCACCGACCGTAACAACAGCAAATGAATAGCGAAACTTCATGAATGAACCAGCCCGTGTTACGATCGGAATTCATTTGCGTCGAAACGGTATAATGAATCGGCCGTATGAATTTATGTATATCGAAACTTACCGCAAGATACACCATGGTGTAGGCCGAGAAGGAAGAGTGCCCCGAGGGGAAGGACAATCTGCAACAATCGATATTGCCACGTCAGTTGTAAATTCGTAAGAGAAAGGGATGCGTATTCCTAACAAGCAAATCGAATCAGTCGAGGTTCATAACTCGCGATCTTTAACGAGAGAGCTGTAGATATAAATTTCGTATCACGGGATTGCGACTCCGGGCGAAGCCGTTTCGAAGGATAAATCATCGTCGTGCGTGCTTGTTTACCGCATCGAGAGATTGAGTTAACCCACTTTGATTAAAACTGCAGCACGTTAGCGAGGATTATCGCTAGACAACTAGAGCTATATCTATATTTATATTTATAGGGTAGATGCATCGTTTGTGACCACTTTGAGCGATTTTAATTTTAACGAACATCTTACATGTATGAGTAATCGTATTACATTATAGATCATCAAATTGTTTAAATGGTATATGAGTTGAGAATTTTAATAAACACCAATAACTTACATACCAGAGTCTCTTTTAAAATCCTTACTAACAATAATGAAAAATTACTCACAATCGGATAAATTACGACTGCGGATGTTTATTCAATAATTACTGGAACTATACTATCAATGACTACAATGAAATATTCGCAACGATAAACTAAATCATGTCATAGTAAGACCAAAATACTTAATATTTCAATACGAATCTCAGTGGCCAAAAACGGCACATCTGCTCTACAGGTTGTTTAAGTATTCGTACTATAAATGGAACCTAAACTCTAAACAATTTTAGCCAGAATTCATACCCCAAACTAACGAATCCGATATCGTGCGTTTTATCGCGACATTTGGTAGCCATAGCGAGTTTGAAAAAAAAATTTTGGGAGCCACGGTAGGTACTGAGAACTCGAGCTCTCTCATCGAATGGCGAATGGAAAAAAATGGAGGCGCCGCGATTCGACGTTAGGCGCAGGGAGAGACACTCTGTCCCTTCATCGGTTCGCCGTTCTTTTTTGCCTCTAAATAGGCCGACTCTGGTCCATACCGGGAGTATCGTCAATCGCATACATCTTTGACAGAGTCGCCTGAATGAACACACTGTGCGGTTTTATCGTCGATTACACGAATCGTTCCGCGGAAGAAACAGTCACGGCGAACCGATGACCCTCGATAGGCGACAGGAGGACCTTACGAAACACGAAAGGGGACAAAATTCCAGCCGGGAATTTCGTAAAGAGCTCGATCAATGCCGGCGTATCGATCGTCGCCAGAAGTACCGGTGGTGATATCTCAAATTTTTCTGATAGCACTCGAGTTTTTTTTGCCAGAGAGAAAAAAAAAACGGAGCGACAGGGCTCGATGGAACTGTTGGTAAGTAGTTGATAAAGAAAACCGAGCTTCTCGATAGGCGAAGGGAGGGGGGACCATCAATAATAATCGAGGCGCGCCAGTGACGCGTGCGGTGAGCTCGATACGCGTTTTATCGCCGGGTGACGAGAGCTCTCGTCTCTCTTGAGTGCCTCCCCTTTCTATAGCTCCTAGAAAATCCGCCGACTGGATAGAGTGGTCTGGATTAACTCCTATTTTTCTAGCTGATGATTTTAGAAAAGCATTTCGTGTGGATTAACATTTTGAAACACGGAGGGATAGAGTTTTCGCTGTTCTCCTACGTATTCTCTAAAAATTCAACTTGCGTGATTAAAACCGTTATGGATGAAAGAGGGTATAGAATTTGGTACCTGACTTCTTTGATCAGCTTCGCTGAGACATTGCTGGCGGTACAAACGAAATCTTCGATGTACTTGTGCTGAAATCGCTCCAAGCTGCAGTCGATGTTAGGCTGACAGAGAGCCATGAAGTGCGGCCTAAGTCGGCCGATCGTATATTTGGCGACGTCTGTGGTGAGCACGTTTGTAGCTGCCCCGAATCCAAACACGCCGATCTGGAAGAGTTCTTTCGTCAGATTTTTTTTTTACGGTATTTTAAATAAAAGCACCAATTACCGACACCCTCTCCTACTTTAAGATATATTCAACTACCTACAAGGTAATAAGCATACTCCCAAAACGCTGATCTTAACTTGTTTCATTTAATTATAAGAAATTTTTTGTAAGTAAAGTACGAAAAATTTACAATAAATTTTATGCTTTTTGATTTTTAAATAGTGGATGTCAATAATTAGTATATTCGGATACTCTATTTTGTTATGTGAAATTAATTATTTAATCAAATCTATTATCATCAGAAAATGTGGATTTGAGTACTAGTTAACAATTCAAAGAAGATATTGAAAAAACAAATATTTAACGATAAATTAATCTTTAACACTGTAAAGTATCAATAATTCATGCCTTTACCTTCGTATTCGGTATTTGTTCGTGATGAATTTCGTAAAACGACGCTAGATCTTTCGCCATGGTATATTTTGAGGTAATGATATACTCAGAATTATTTTCGATTTTGCAATTTCCATGCGACTAATAAATATTATGCTCGGAGAATCGCGTCGAGTTATTTGTTTTCTCTCGACGGAATAATTGGCAGCGATCTATTAGCTACTGAGACTTTGTTTTCACAGCTATGCGTCGTCTAAAAATATCTACCTGATGTACATATAGTCGATTCTCGATCATTTTCCTTCCGAATATGAATAATATCCAGTAAAATATGAATTTATGATTTATGTGAATAACACAATTTTGTATCCGAACAATTATTTTTGCAATTTAACCGAAGAATCGTCGATAAATCTTATGATTTTCCATTCTAAAAATTTTTGCATTTGCATATCTAAGTATACGATAGAATCTCTACATCTTCCTTCTCAATGCAGCTGTGCAGGAATTCCGATTGAGCCGAGGTACTTAATAAGATAATACCTTGGTGTAGGCGAGCCAGAGCCAGGCAGGAATCGTGAATCCGAATAGCATCCTGTTGGTGTGAGTGGGGCAGTTCCTCGAATGCAAGTACTCTCCAATTATCATCTGCGAAACGAGAAATTTCAAAATCATCCAGTACCGAGAAGCGAGAACTTATCGGCGACGTGTTTCGAATTTATTAATACAATATCTCGAGGGTTTACGTCCGATCGCGGGTGCAACTGGCCGGAGTCCAAGCTCGTAAAAATCGATTTCCCTCGACTAAACGGCGTCCGTTCGACCTCCAGGAGTCGGGATAATTCTCCTGGAGGTCGCGCAACGCGTCACGATGGATGGGGAAAAGTGGCCCTCGATCGCGATCATCGAGGCTCGATTTCGAGCGCGAACAGAAGGTAGCCGCTAACAAAACACCGGAGGATTCTCGCAAAATTGATAATAAATCTTCGAAGGAAAAAATCGCATCCCTCCCACGGCACTCCGGCCGTTCCTTCCATTTTTTTCATTCCC